>OX419582.1:14067912-14299890 GCA_948473455.1 Teleiodes luculella | reverse complement strand
CCTTTTTTAAAGATTTCATACAAATTTTAGTTTCGAATTATATCGTAAATACTGCACCGATTGGTTTCAGATAAATCTGGAACCTCAGTGACGGAAGTTCTCTTTGCTATGAATAGCTTTACAACCTAATTAAGGCAAAATTCAGCTAATGTGACGGTATCAAACATGGGCCACACGAAATGACGGTTCGAAATCTTGTTTCTGCTTTTTCTAATTATATGTTGTTACGAGAGTGGATTTCAAATGTTGGGTCCCGTCACGTATCATACGTGACGGTGCTAGTATACTTAATCTGTCTCCAAATGGTATATTTGTCGAAATATTGACAAATGAAAACTGATCCACAGGATTCTGTGTGGATCATGTTTAAAAAAGAATTTAATGAAATCATTTGTGTTTTGTATGTTGTTCGAGTGCTAGATATTATTTATTGCTGCGTCACTGTGCAACATTACAGTCAAATTGAACTTTATTTGCCTAGTTTTTGATTTTTCCAGCATCCAAAATCACAAGCGTCATTTCGTGTGCACCATGTTCAAATGCCAATCATTCTTACAAAGTAGCGTCACTTATGGTTTAGATATGAAAATAAGAAATGTTTTTTGCGTCACTGAAGGACTACGAAGCCTCCTTAATTAATTAACAAAGGGCCAAGGGAAATGATTGTAATGTTTTTTTTTAGTTTCTTTCTCCCTTATGGGAAAGGCAAAGGGATCTAAGCCCATACAGCCTAGTCTTTAGTAGTTTCTTGCATTATCCAAGTTTAATGTCTTCATCTTCAGTCATTTTTTCTTCAGTTTTATTTCGTCGTCCGTCTTTAGTCATTTCTTGCAACCATCTTGTTTCTTGCGTCTTCAGTAGTTTCATTTCTTGTTACGGGATCATTAAAATGCAAGGGTGGTTCTTACATTCCAATGATACTGGAGTTTAAGTGTTACTAATTGAAATGAGCGACTGGGTGTTACATTAGATCCTATGATTAGATCTCACTGTATTGTGAACTGCATGGCTTATTTATGGCAAAGTGTCCAGCCGCATGTGCTCGCTACTAGGGCTGGCCCTAAAAATAAAAATCTTGCTCTGAGGCGCCACGTGTATGTTTATATGTTTATGGCAACAATTTTCATTATAAAATTAGTTTCATTGAAATTCCAGCTTATTTTATATAGTGTTATAAAAAAAATCGCGTAGCCCTACATAATTTTTAAGGATAGCGTACTGTAGCCATTATAAGTACCAAATACCGAGCGGTATGGTCAAGTGCAAGGAAGGTAAGGTAGCCCAAAGATCATTTACATAATAGTGATGATAAGCGAAAATATATGTAATACAAACAAAAGAAACAAGTTGTCAGGACACGACGGGCTCAGTGTAGAACATATTCATCCCTTTTGTGGTATCGTCGTCGCCAGTATATTTTGTGCTTTAAGATTTACATTATAACTTCTGGTATCTTGTCCATAGAAGAAATTGCTACTCTAATAGCAATAAGGCCGCCTATGGTAAAAAGTTTTATGTGTTAACATTTTCTATTTATTTATCTACGTGCAAAAAAGTAATCTTTTTGTGCAATAATTTATTTCAGGAGGTGAACATAACTCTACTACGTTTTATTTTAATCTAAGCAGTTTCGTTAATATTTAAATCACCCTGTGTATATATTGTTGATCTATGATTTAAATGATGAAATTGAAAGCCGGCAATCTGTTCTACAAAAACTTACAATAGTAGGTAGTACGTATAAAATACAAAGAATAATGTGGACCACCTCCTTCACCCGCGGGGTACCAAACCAGAAACAGCTAACCACACATTATTTCTCACTTTCATTGAATAGTTCTTCTTTAACGGCACATTATCGCACTAATTCCACCATATTAACATAACAATTACCATGAAAAACTAATTGTAAAAAGGACGAAACAATGAACCCGCCATTTCCTCTCGATTCCCGCGTAAAACTCCGGACAGACAGAACAGAGGCAGTGTTGCCAGTGTATCATCATCATGTCAGTCATGTTCATGTCATCATTAGTGAAGTGAACTGTCTCTAAGCTGTTCTATATTATGTCGTCGGCAAATCGTAGAACTCGTTATTTTACAGAGTGCTTCGGCATGTAATTAACAAATATTTGGCATTCTTTATATGGCATAGGTACCGACAAAGGAAGGCAAATTGCTCTTCTCAATGAGCAACGGGCCCTAATTTATATATTGGCTCGAAATACAAGAATAATTAATTTATTAAAGTTGATAGGTTAAAATCACTTTATTCACTGAATAACTCCATTGATTGCGATTAGAATTGTTTTATTATTCATTTTCTTCGCACGGCTATAGATTACGGCACATTTTTTGTTATTTTGACACAACAGCGCCGCGTGTGGACAGATTAGAAAACAATTAGACATTAAGTAAATAACATGGAATTACACAAATTGTTTTCAGCATATTGCATGCAAGACAGCAAGCGTTTGTAAAATGCCGATGACAAGTTCTGCAATTTGCTAAGTTTTTTTTTTTAATGTCTTACAAAAAGGTCTTGAAACGGAACTAATCCTAAAGCCGGCAATACACTCTCGACAAAACCCGGGCTCCGCCGAAAGACACGCGGTTATGCGTTAGAATGAGATGCAAATGCATCCCTCGTATTGGCCAATTGGCCATGCATGTCTCGCTCATGGCATGGAGAGTGTAGTGCGCCTTTTTCTTCTCAGAAAGAAAGGTAGGTTCATTGGCTCAATTTGGCTCTAGCTGCTTCCTCCCTCCCACTTTGGAGTGGAGGGAGAGCGTGAGTCACACACAACACAACACAACATCACAGCACAGCATGATATAAAATAGCAACACCGTAAAGGAAGTGGCGCCCTGGCCTGGCGGTCTCGCTCTCCCCTATCACGACTTTTTTGCCAGAATTAAAATTATTTAAGACTAATTAAAGTTCATGTTGTAAATTTTATATCTATTCATAATTATTTTATTTTATTTCCACGCACGCAAAACGCAAAACATAGACAGACAGATAAAATAAAATAAAACTGAACGAAACGAAACGAACGAAACTACCCATGGCAAACTTCCTATAAAAAAAAGTGCGTGCAAAGAGACGGAAATTATTCTGCCATTTGCCATCTGCCATTAAAATAAAACCCCTGTTTTGCTTTGGTTTTACACGGTAGTGACAAAAATTACTTTTGTTCTGTTATGACAACAATGGCAGACCCGTCGAAACAAATCTAGCCTCCAGTATTAGAAATTTTTGGGTGCGGTGAGCTTGCGTGATGGCTGTTTATTGTGTTATGGACAGAGAAGACTTGTGATTACGATGAATTAATTTAGGGGCGTTGATACGCAAAGGTCGTGGTCGTGTGGGAGAGGTGATCTAGTAGCACACGTTATGAGGCACATTCAGGCTGTGTTATGAATGAGGAAGCTCTGTTGGCACGAGCTTCCGAGGAGCGGGAGCGGATCTTCCAAAGATACGAAAGAGGTCGGGACAACCTTGCCGGCCAGATAGACCCTTGGGAGGACCCAGAATTTGAAGAGTACCACAAAACAGACAGGTGAGATCTTTCTGGAGGTCAAATAGCCAATTAAAACTACACAATTTTATAACCAATTAAAACTACAAAATTTTGTTCAACTCCTGAAACCATTGCTGATTGTCTACAGCCCGAACTGATAACACCTTGGTGTTTGAAATTACATTAGCAAGCATTTACATGCTTTCCATCCAAATGACTGACTATAGAGATTGTGTTTTTAAGAATACCAAAGTTAATTACAAAAAAAAACCTATTTTACTGTTTATTAGTAAACTAAAAATACCTACCAAAACAAGTAGGTAAATCATCTAGTTCTGAAAGTCCAATTTTACATAAAATACTTTAAATTATGCTGAATAGGTTTTACCAGTATTTTATTGTGTGGAGCAAAAAACATAATTTTTATTTATAACAATTACTCTACATCATTTTCCTTATCTATTTGTTACTCACACACTTGTTACTTTCTATGTACAGTTGTTTATTCTGATTATAAAGTATTATTATAGTACTCATATAAATTTAAAGCTCTTAAATGTGCAGAAGAAAATGCTTGCTTATTGTGTGGGTTTCGAGGTTACCTTACCCCACAAACTCTCGATGATACACTGCATCATGAATTCAAAATGATCAGTCAATATCAATCAATCACTTTGTACTCATATAGCACTTGTCTTGTGGCGGTGAAGCGATTAGGGTTGGTATTAAAAAAAATCATAGAGTGGTCCTGCAATCATAAAATAAATGTTGATGTATGAAGTATTAAAATACTGGTTTTTGGTTCTAATAATACTGGTTCTTGGTTGTACGAAACCAAAACACAAATATTACAAACTTAAATATTTTATTCAAAAATGTATGATAAGTTTGTATTATTGTGTACAGCTAAAAACCGAAGTGCGGCTGAACCTAGGATTAGTGGGCTAAAACTAAGTGTGTGATGGTTATTGCAGCATGTATTTTTCGGGAAAGTTATTTAATTATCATTTTGTTCTTAATAAAACCACTGAATTAATACAAATAAAAATAATAAATATAAGAAAAATGTATTTTCTAAATTTTTTCTCCGGAACAAAAGATTCATAACCAGTTTTAGCCACTAGGATTTGGCTACATCTAGGTTTAGCCGAAAACAATTGGTTAATTCTAGTATTATCCAACCATCCCAGGCTACACCTAGTTTTAACTAGCTAAACCTAGGTTCAGCCGCACTTTGGCTTTTAGCCGTAACATATATATTATGTCACCGTAAGATTATAAATACCGTTAGATTACAATCTATCTCGCGAGATTGTAAACTATCGAAAAATTGTGAACCAAACATACTGATTACAATTTAACAGATAATTTTTCGATAGATTGTAATCTATCGAAATTAAACCGTCAAATTGTGAAATGGCATAGGATGGAACGCATCTCGCGCGCTGATTGGTTGATCGTCATATGGTCTGCGCCGCCATATTTGTTTCTTTTTTCGTTTATTATCTAATGTCAACAATCTGTGTTTAAGTGAATTTCAATTAATTTCGTGTTGAAAATAACTCACTGCTTTATAATAATTTCTATGAAATTATTGTGAAAATAAAATGAATCCATGATTAATCGAATAATAGAAGTTTGAATGATAAATGTGTTAGTGTAAGTCTCCAAAAATATACCATAACAAATAATAAAAAATAAAAAAAAAATCTTTTATTTCAGACCAATATGATCTATACTGTCTATTTGTAGTTAGTACAGAAAACTTAAAACTAGGTTAGTATTAATTTAATTTATGAAACATTTATTTAGTTCATCCATCCACTCGTTTTTTAACGTGTAAATGGATGAATCGACCAAACACGTGTGAGTCCATTCTTTCTTCTATCATATTTAGGATCCTGTTGGCGCTCCCCCGCAGTTGACGCATCATCGAGGTTGACTTTTTTTGCATGACCGTGTAAAAATCATCGACACTGGCGTCTGCGAACATGCCCGATGCGCTGCAAAAGCGCGGGAGCCCCAACAGTGCCCTAAAGATGTTATTATATTGCACACGCAGGGCACTGTACGATTTTTGTGTAAAACTGGCCCATAGAGCACTCGTGTAAAATCCCTGACAAAAAGCTTTAAAAACCGTTATTTTCACAGGAACAGTACAGCGAGTGAATCTATGCGCCAGCATATTGCCACGCACCGACAATGCCCTGCGCTCGCGCTCTATATCTAAGTCATCCTTTAAGTTTTCTGTTACAATGTGACCCAGATATTTAAATTGTGTAACACGCTTTAATGGGATTCCATTCAGAACCAGAGGGGGTACATTTTTAGGCTGCATTTGGGCACATTTGAAAACCATAAATTCTGACTTTTTCTCATTATATTTTAGACAATGCTTTGCAGCATAGGCTTCACAATTTTTTAATAATTCTCGTAAACCACTGATCGATGGGCTCAGCAGCACCATGTCATCAGCGTAACTAATGTTGTTAACACTAACATTGTCTATCCGGCATCCAACATGCATGCTGCTGAGCTCATCAATCAGTTGGTTAACATACAAGTTAAACAATCTAGGCGATGTCAGGCCACCCTGCCTTACGCCACATTTTAAGCTATACTCATCGGAATAACTATGAGACCACTTCACTACATTCCTTTGATTCCTATACCAATAAGCGAACAAACCAACAACTTCTTGACCAATACCTATTTCATTTAATTTATTCCAGAGAATGTCATATGCAACTAAGTCAAAAGCCTTCGAGAGGTCTAAAAAACATGCATATACTGGGGTGCTCCTCTTGGTATAGTAATCAACACAATATTTCAGCGACAAAATGGCACTTTCCGTAGATAGACCCTCACGAAATCCGAACTGAGAATCATTTAGAACTATGCGGCTACTCAGATGCACATCTAGAACTCTATCTAGCACTTTCGCAATCACTGTAGCAAGTGAGATAGGCCTATAGTTGTGATGATTTAGAGATTATGGATGTGATAATCTTGTCTGTTCTTGGTTCGGAAGCTATTTTTGCGGTCGTTCTCAATTCGTGAAAATCGCTGATAATACTGGTAAGCCCAGGAAATCGAAACCTCTCCCTGTTGATAAAGGTGTAGTTCAGGGGTCAATTTTAGGACCGACACTATATTCAATATACACATCAGACTTACCGAATTGTATCGAACATTGTCTCACACACATGTACGCTGATGACACTCAGATACTGTTAAATATTTATGTTAAAGATGGAGACGTCCACAATGCAATTAACCTTCTGAACAAGGATTTGGCGTCAGTTAGCATCTGGTCCAAGGCGAATGGTCTCAGCCTCAATGCCCAAAAATGCACCTTCATCACACTGGGCACAAGATCTCAAAGAGAGTATATTAGGGCTCATGATTTTAACATTTTAATCAACAATCTTCCAATATAGGAATCTCTTAAAGCTAAAAATCTTGGCCTACTTATAGATGGAGATTTGAAGTTTGAGGAACACATTGATTCAAAAGTGGCAAAATGTTACGGTGCTCTTAAACAACTATACAAACTCCGGCCTTTCTTGAATGTGGCGGTAAGACAAAGGGTGACAGATTCATTAGTCCTTTCTAACCTAGATTACTGCGATATTGTTTATGGTCCATGCTTACCAAAAAAGACTCAGAAAAAAGTTCAAAGAGTTCAAAACTCATGCGTGAGATATTGCTTTAAGAGCCGGCTACGCGGTCGCGCTGCGCGAAGTTTCGGTTTTTAGCGCTACTCCCACAACGATAGAGGCTCGCGCACGTCACACGCACACATGAACGTATACACAGTGTGTCGTCGCCGCGCGCCGTCATCGGACTTTGACTCGCTAACTAAATTGTAACTGGATTTTGTTATGAAATATAACAATTATTACGTCAAATGTATTTCATCATAATAACGATACCTACTAACTACTGCCCACGACTTTGTTTGCGTGGACACGCTTTTCTTTAAGAATCGGTTGGGAATATATTCCCGTATGTAAATCTTGTAGGTTTTTTTGCACATTTGATATAAGGAAAAAAAAAACTCAACCGATAATTATTTTCATTTATTCATTCTTATAATGATAAATAATATTATTTCACACTGAATACGTATTTCGGTCGCCATTTTGATGAAATATTTCAGCATGAGGGGAAGATTCATATTTCTATTTCTTCGATTTAACATTTATTTGAATCAACCTATGAACATGACAGTTATAATATTTATTTGACACTATAATGACGTACTTTCTTTGCCTGGAAGAAATTGCTACTTAGCAATAAGGCCGCCTACATGTACACTTTCTTTTATTTTTTCGTGAATTTTACTGTTCTGTTTTATTCTGGTGTGCAATAAAGTATATTCTATTCTATTCTTTCTTAACAAGAGTTTCGAGATGGAGATAGGTATTCAAATGCTAAAAAAACGTATAAAAACTATAGTTATAATTAGTAATTACTACCCAAGCCTTTTTTATGATCAAACCAAATATAAGAAACAGAAATACATATACAAAACGAGGACCTAATTACATTACATTAGTAATCAGTCTACAGAGTGCACTTGCAGATAGGTACAAAATTAATACATAACAAATGCCAAATTATAAGTGATTACATCCTTCTTTCACACACAAGGTCTATTAATTTTTTATACCAAGTTTCATTAAAATCGGTTCAATAGTTTCGGTGCCTATTCAATGCAAATAAACAATCAAATCTTTCTTCTATATAATAAGAAAAAGATAAGCAAAACAAAAATACTCATACAAGGATTTCAAAATTCAAATGTAGAACGCCATTGATAAGCAGAAGAAAACAAACGACACGCGGAGTTTTCTTTTTTCGTTCGGCGTGTCACGGCGTCATTTTGTGGGGTTTTCGGCCTAGTTACAGGACCTTTAGGCCAAGTCTTATCTAATATAGATTTTGTGTCAGTCTGTTTTTTTTTCATAAAACAGTAAGGTATTCGATACGAAATAATATAAAGAAGGTAACAGTATGAAATCTAGATTATGTGCAAGTTTAGTATGCTATTTAGCAACTTATTTTTATTTTTTGTATTATTATTTATTGTGCATATTGTTTAGTTAGTTATTATTTATTTGTGAGAGAAAAAGGGCAAGTCCACCGGGTCCGCTAGTAAATATATAAAAAGATAGGTAAATAAATAGTCAGAACCGATATAAAAAGAAAAATAATATTTTAGTTGCGCAGCTTACATCATAATTTCGACATCAAAGAAAGTGATTTAACAGATGCGCCGCCGTCTCGTCTTACACATAAATGGGATTTAATATTTTTATTATACAGTCTCTGTACTAATTTTCATCGTAAAAGAGTAGCCTATGTGTTATTCTGATGTATTTTAAGCTATAAAAAGTAAAGTAAGTGCTATAAAATCCATTCAGTAGTTTTTGCGTCAAAAAGAGTAGCAAAAAACAAACTTTCGCGTCTACAATTTATTTGTAGGCTAGGATTTGACAAGGATGAGAACACTGTGCACTGATTTTGTGTCAGTACACGGTACGATCGCGATCTGTCAAATCGGCGCAAAGCGACGTGCTCTCACTTTGGAGGCGCTCGGCCGACTGATGGCGCGGCTGAACGCCCGCCAGGCGGTCACGGAAACACGACGCTCCATAGTAATTTGTATGAAGATTTTGACAAAAAAAATTGCACAAGTTTGTGATATTTTTACACAAAATAGGAATATAATTATTATAAAATGAAGTCTTCAAGATTAATCTTATAGTTTTAACTTTATTATTTAATAAAAAATATTTTCTAATTCTTGATACTTACGACTAAGTTGTTGAAATACGGGAGTGCGATTTCACCATTTTTTGTGATTTTCTGATTCTTTTTTACACTTATCCATAAACATTATGTTAAATTGAAATGCTTTAAGATCAAGTAACATTCATTGGCTAACTGTGTGATGTTTTACAAGGTTGTAGGGCATCGTTTTCTATATAATTCTTAGGAATTCCTGACCCTCGAATGCCCTCGATTGGCGTAAGGCCTCCTTAATGTTCCACCTCGTGCACACATTACACCATTTTTAAATTCTTTTAACATATTAAATATGCATAACCGTAGAACTCTTAAGTTAAATACCCAAATTTTTAATCTTAAGCAATCTGGTATCCCACCATACTTAGCAAATAAACTTATCTGGAGTGATGAGAATCGAAGCAAGTCTGCACGGTTTCCTATTTTATCATTTTTCCCAAATCCTCGTCTCGTTTCTTATCGTGGCAGCTTTCGTTTTGCCGCTTCAAAAGTGTGGAATGACTTACCTCCACCAATTAAGACGGTTAAATCACTGTCCACCTTTAAACAAAAGTGTAAGCAATGGCTGCTCTCGCAGCAAAAATTGGCATGCTGTTGGACAGTGGTGACACAGCCGTCTTAAATTTGCTATAATATAAATTATTTGTTTTTGTTTCACAATTGGTAATAATAGTTTTCTTACGCGGCCTATTTAACATCTAGTCAACTAGGTACTTAAATTCTACTTTGATCTACATTATTATTTATTATTTATTCTGTGATGTGACCAACAATTTCAACAATTTCAACAATCTCGTACTTTGTTTTAACAAACTTCGGTGTTTTTATTTTTATTTGTTTTTACAACAATTAGTAATATAAGTTTATTTAGTTCTAATAATTTAAAGTTCCACTCTCGACAATTTCTAAAAAGTAAAATGTGTTAGTTGTCATACTATAGGAAGGCGAAGGTTAGATGTAACTCAGGCAGAGACTGAAAAGCAGCACATGTGCTGAGTCTCTGACCTTTTCATTCTGTACTGTTAATGTATCCTACACATTATGTACCTAAGTTTTTTACTTACTTTACGGGTGAATAAATTTTCTTTTATTTTTTATTTTTTTATTTTATAGTTAGTTTTATCAGCTATGTCACCCGTAGAGTTCTTAACCAGAGGCACGACAATAGTTTTCATCAAGTCAGGTGGCAAATAACTATGTCTTAAACTAAAGGTAAACAACATTGAAAGCACCCTATTTACATGAACACCCGCATGCTGCAGGTGCTCAATGCTGAGCCCATCATGGCCCGGAGATTTCCCCCTTTTCATGTTCTTGATCGCGATTGACACATCTTTATTAGTAATCTTGAGGGGGTTCTCCACACGACTGGGCTCAGCAGTGAACCCCTCACCAGCAGCGGGCAATGGACTCTCTACCTTAAAATACTCCTTAAACGTATTAGCAATATTCTTAGGTTCACTACAGCCATCCACACTAACAGGCGCATACGCTTTACCATTAAATTTCTTAGTACTTTTCCAAAACTTTCCAAACTGTTTCTTTGAATGCTGTTTTGCTAGTATGTCTAAAGTAATCTGTTCCTGGTTACGCTGACAAAATTTAAGCCTTGATTTAAAAATTTTACGGCTTAAACTCATTCTTTCATAAAACGGGCCAGACACAGGTTTCCCATACAGAACATACATTTGAAAGTCTGCCCTTGCCTGTTTATGAGCTTCTGCTACATGCATGTTCCAACCTTTATTAATACACTTACGTCTATAATTACACTTAACATTACGGAGACACGTATCGCTAGACGCCTTACTTAGAGCATCTACAATATTTTTATAAAATCTATCTATAACTTGTCTGTGTTTTAAATCATTACACATACCATCGGCACATTTTTGAAATTCTACTGGGAAATCTATTAGTTTTAAGCTATTATTACACAATTCTTGGTATTTTAAAATTTGTTCTGGACTTCTTGTTCCCCACATAACAGTATTATATTGTTCATTACTTATACTAATTTTACTCCTAATTAAACCTAAATCACATTCCTTCAATCATTCAATCATAATATGATGTCAAAATTACTGATTATCTACTGAATAATAGATAAATACTTGATGTCACAATTCTTAAAGTGCATTAATTTTATTCAACTGGCGCCTGTGTTTTATTTCCAACTGTATGGACATAGAACGGCCTGCTGTAAGACCGACCAATCAGGAACAGCCTTTGGACAGTTGACAATTTAACGCGCGACAGATTGTGATTTAACAGTTTCATTTCGATAGATTACAATCTACCGAAAATTAATGCGTTCAATTGTAATCAGTACGTTTAGTTCACAATCTTTCGACAGTTTACAATCACGCGGGTTAGATTGTAATCTAACGGTATTTACAATTTTACGGTGACATATACATGATGAACTTTTATGTGTGACTCTCCTTAATCTTAGGACAAAATGTGGCCCGGAAAAGTCGAAAAACAACGCGGGCGTAGCCGTGGGCAGACAGCTAGTATATTTTATATTTTTTTAATAATTACTACCTTCCCAATCCGCGTTAACAGTTTTTCCCGTAGGAATGAGGATTTTATCCGCGGTAAAAGGTAGCCTATGTTCTTTCCCAAGATCTATTCTATCTTTGTACCAAGTTTCATCAAAAACGGTCTTTTAATTCTTTTAAATTTTTAAGAATATTTTAGGTATTTTTTTACACCTTGGGTTACATTATTGGAGTTTTAGCACGTTTAAGTAAGAATTTTAAGGTTTTTGTTTTTCTGTGCAGGTGAAATATAAACTAATGTTGTTTATTTCCATTTAGGTAACAACTCCCCCTATTATTTGTCATTGATTATTGGATTTGGCTACATCACATGTATTACTTAAAGTTTGTTTAATAACTTCAAATGAGCTTAATTTAAAATACAATGTAAGTTGTTGGTTAGAGCTGACAGCCTTCTCACAGTGTGATCTTTGAAGAAGTGTACGGTGAGGCGTGACTGCGAGCGAACCACCGCACCTTCTTACACCAACAATAATTCATTCCTAACCAGTCCAATTCCTACTCAATGACGAACATATTTACCTATCAGTAATAGAAGTGTTCTACCCTTGGAAATATATCTAAATAATAATATATTATGTTGTAGATATGGCTTCATTCACGATGAACGACTGCCACAGAAGACGACATCGCAGAAGATCAATATTGAAGTTGAACGTGAGAAGAAATGGGTTAAAATGCTTAGCATCTGGGACTCACCATCCGCTAAGGAAAAATTACATAGACGTATTTATAAAGGCATACCAAACTCACTCCGAATAAAAATATGGTGCAAACTTTTAGACATCAATCGAATAAAGTCCGCCAATCCAGGGAAATACAGAGAAATGCTCAAATTCGCGAAACAATGGTCTACAGATGTGAGACAAATAGACTCGGATGTGAACAGACAGTTTAGAGAACATCAGTTTTACAGAGAAAGATATTCTGAAAAGCAATGTTCATTGTTCAACGTACTTTGCGCATATAGCATGTACAACTCGGAAGTGGGGTACTGCCAAGGAATGTCGGGGATGGCCGGCGTGCTTCTCATGTACATGGATGAAGAAGACGCCTTCTGGGCACTCGCTATCCTCTTGTCAGACAAGAGGTATGCAATGCACGGACTGTACATAGAAGGGTTTCCCAAGTTAACAAGATTCTTAGAACATCACGATAAATTGCTTAAAAAATTCATGCCGAAACTTAAAGCGCATTTTGATAAGTTTGGTTTGGATGCAATACTTTACTCACTGAAATGGTTTTTTGTATGTTTTGTGGAACGCGTGCCTTTTAGTCTCTGTTTGAGAGTGTGGGACATATACTTGCTTGATGGAGAAAGAGTGATTACTGCCATGGCCTTTACGATACTCAAGTTACATAAGAAGGAGATAATTAAATTAAATGATATGGATCTAATTGTCAATTACATTCAGGTAATCATTTTTTGTGCATGTTTGACTTGTTTTGTGTAGGGATTATATTTGTACTAATAAAAAGGTGTACTTTAAGGTGAAACTGCATAAAGATTTCGGATATGAAGACGATATAGTGATATACCAGTTGGAGCGGTCGATGGAGGAGCTGAAGCGGGCCAAGCTGGACTACCCGGGGCCGCCGCCGCCGAACGAGCTGCCGAAGCGACCGCTCGGGGTGTTCATAGAACCCGACAACAAGGCCAAGATCGGCCAGCGCGCGGAGAACTTCTCGCAGACCGAGAAGCAAACCAGAGCTACTGTCATTTTAAGGTAAACGACTTTCGACACGTTCAAGGCTTTCAACGTTTGTTTAACATCTTTTGGTAAGACAAACTGTTTTATTATTTTAAAATTTTGGACCCAAACACTTAAAGTACGCTTCCGTAGGACTTGACGACATTTCACACGTTAAGAGTTTATTTTCCAGTATCTTTTGAGTGTCCGAGCGTAGGTGATAAGCCTACTTACTCGCATACTTCATCCCGTGTAACGACATTTCGCTAGCTGCGGAAACTCATTTTGTAGAGTTGTCGGGATAGCATAACACGTCGAGGCCATTGTTGTGTTTCTTGATATTTCTAAAGCATTTATAAGCTGACTATCGTCTTTTATAATCACTGCTTTTCGTTGTAGCTGGATATCTGATTTCTTAAGAGAATGAACGATCAATTAAGAGAATTAGTTGTTGTTCTTCTGACCAAATGACTTTAAATTGCGGTGTATCGCAGGGTCCTGTCCTTTATGTAACACTTTTCCTGTTATACTATACTACCTTTCCGCCGCGGCTCTGCCTGCGTTAACAGTTTTTCCCGTGGGAATGAGGCATTTTCCCGTGATAAAAAGTTGGCCTATGTTACTCAGGGTGAATGTAGTTTTTAATGGTGAAAGAATTTTTGAAATCGGTTCAGTAGTGTTTAAGTTTATTCATTACAAACATACACACACACAAACACACACACACACATACACAAATACAAACCTTTCCTCTTTATAATATTAGTATGATCACTAATTTGCCATATCGATGTGGGTGCTTGCACCAATAGTTGACCATTTAAGCGGATTTCAAAGAAATTAAATAAATCGTACTTGTTTACTAATCGACGTTATGTTTTGCCTTGTGACAACTAACTATCTGTTGAAACTGTCCTTGTGGCTATTAATGTTAATGACTTTCACATGGGTACGTAATTTGATATCAAAGTTGAAAAAGACAAAATGTACCAATACATGACCGACTTTTTTTCACCAAATAGAAAGCGACTTTCGGATGTCATTTTACGAACGTTACTTTGCCATGATAAAAATAAAACAATTAATGGCATACAATAATAACCACATGAATAATAGCTATTTATGATACTAGTGCGGAAAGTATGTGATTTCCGATGAGTGTCATTTTATTTACGAGCGAGCAAAGCGAGCGAGTGTATAAGCCGACACGAGTCGGAAATCATCTTTCGCACGTGTATCATACAAGATTTTACTATGCATTGTGCAAGAAAACAAACAGTTAAATATATTAAAAAGGCAATATAAAATGTCGGGCTTCTTAAGTACATGCGCGCTGAAAATATTATCTACTGCGCATGTGCAAATAGCTATAAGGCATGAGTAATTAAATGTATTCAGCCACAAAATTTTTAATTTAATATTTGAACGTAATTTATCAATAAAAAATAATTTCTAAAGTAATTATACTAATTATAAACGCGTTTATTGAATTGTTATTTTTATTGTTCCCTTTATATTAGTAACAATTGGTAATTGAGTAACTTGTAAAAATATCTCAAAAACTGAAGTGTCAGGTTGTGGCTGTCTTTTCGAGCACATGCATTGTAAACATTTTTACAATGCATGTGCTCGAAAAGAGCGTTGTCTAAGCAGCCAAACACTGCGGAAAGTAGCACTTTTCCGCACTAGTGCTTTTTATGCATTGTAAAAATGTTTACAATGCATGTGCTCGAAAAGAGCGTTTTCTAAGCAGCCAAACCGCACTAGTGCTTTTTACTTTTCAGTTTTTTTTATTTTTGCTCAGCCTGTCATTCAGCCACAACCTGACACTTCAGTTTTTGAGATATTTTTACAAGTTACTCAATTACCAATTGTTACTAATATAAAGGGAACAATAAAAATAACAATTCAATAAACGCGTTTATAATTAGTATAATTACTTTAGAAATTAATTTTTATTGATAAATTACGTTCAAATATTAAATAAAAATTTTTGTGGCTGAATACATTTAATTACTCATGCCTTATAGCTATTTGCACATGCGCAGTAGATAATATTTTCAGCGCGCATGTACTTAAGAAGCCCGACATTTTATATCGCCTTTTTAGGGTTCCGTAGCCAAATGGCAAAAAACGGAACCCTTATAGATTCGTCATGTCTGTCTGTCTGTCTGTCCGTCCGTATGTCACAGCCACTTTATTCCGAAACTATAATACCTATACTGTTGAAACTTGGAAGTAGATGTATTCTGTAAACCGCATTAAGATTTTCTTACAAAAATAGAAAAAAAAAACAATAAATTTAGGGGGTCCCCATACATAAAACTGAAACACAGAAAATTTTTTTCATTTGATGTATCTATGGATAGGTCTTCAAAAATAACATTAACATTTTTTTCTAAACTGAATAGTTTGTGCGAGAGACGCTTCCAAAGTGGAAAAATGTGTGTCCCCCCCCCCTCTAACTTCTAAAATAAGAGAATGATAAAACTAAAAAAAATATATGATGTGCATTACCATGAAAACTTCCAACGAAAATTGGTTTGAACGAGATCTAGTAAGTAGTTTTTTTTTAATACGTCATAAATCGTAAACCGCAATTTACCTTTCACTATTATTAAAACATTGATCAAAGTCACAACGAACTACAAAAACTTTTATATTATGTTACTGGCTGCTATGGAACCCTTCATGGGCGATTCCGACTCGCACTTGGCCGCTTTTTAATATATTTAACTGTTTGTTTTCTTGCACAATGCATAGTAAAATCTTGTATGATACACGTGCGAAAGATGATTTCTGACTCGCGTCGGCTTATACACTCGCTCGCTTTGCTCGCTCGTGAATAAAATGACACTCATCGGAAATCACATACTTTCCGCACTAGTATCATAAATAGCTATTATTCATGTGGTTATTATTGTATGCCATTAATTGTTTTATTTTTATCATGGCACCCGACATTTACAATGCATGTGCTCGAAAAGAGCGTTTTCTAAGCAGCCAAACACTGCGGAAAGTAGCACTTTTCCGCACTAGTGCTTTTTATGCATTGTAAAAATGTTTACAATGCATGTGCTCGAAAAGAGCGTTTTCTAAGCAGCCAAACACTGCGGAAAGTAGCACTTTTCCGCACTAGTGCTTTTTACTTTTCAGATTTTTCTTATTTTTGCTGACATTTCAGTATTTCAGATATTTTTACAAATTACTGATTTACCTATTGTTACTAATATAAAGGGAACAATATAAATAACAATTCTATAAACAGGTTTATAATTAGTATAATTACTTTAGAAATTGATTTTTATTGATAAAGCAAGCTTTGCACATGCGCAGTAGATGTTTTTTTCACCGCGAATGTGTTTTGTTTATGAAGCCCGCCATTTTATACGCCTTTTTAATGTAACTGTTTTTTTTCTTGCACAATGCATTGTAAAATCTTGTATGATACACGTGCGAAAGATGATTTCCGACTCGTGTCGGCTTATACACTCGCTCGCTTTGCTTCTGCACTAGTAGCATAAATATCTATTGTTTTTGCGTGGTGGTCAGCTTTAGGTGCCTGGTCAGCTATTGGTACATACCCCTATACTATAATATATTCGGCCGCAGATGACGCAAGCGTGTGTTGCTGTAATCCATGGTCTAAGAAAACAAGGTCTTCCCATTAGACCACGTGACTGACACGAGCCTACGTCATTTCTACGTCATTTTGCCTATTCATCCTTGTCGAATGCGTGTAAGGATGAACAGCGCAAAATGACGTAGCTCGTGTCAGTCACGTGGTCTAAAGGGTAGACCTTGTTTTCTTGGACCATGCTGTAATCGAATAACGCCACCTTTTTCGTAAGGCAGTGACTGGAATGGAAAGGGGAGGCCAACCTTGTAAAGTTCAAAACTAACATCTTTTTTTTTTAATTGACCTATGCTTGAGTCGAAAAGGTACGACGGATCAAGCTTCACCGGACTTGACTACGAACAACTAACATCACAGCAAATTATTTTTCTCATTTTATCGAAATTTCGTCAATTCATGTGTATGATTAAAATAATTAGTGGTAGGGTCATTTCATTACACAAATTAAAATAAAAGCAGCGCGGCTTTTTTTAAAAGTACCTAACGCTTGTCTTGAAACGGTACATCAAGCTTCACCAGACTTGCCGGGCAGTGGATGGCTCTTACCCCAGAGCAGCGCAGCGCTGACTCTCGCTGATGTAGTTCATTGATTAACTCATAGTTTTTATTTCTGATATGGTAATTATCAATTAAATGTAGATGTTTACCTACTCAAATTCATAACGGACTATAAATGTAACTTATGTTTTGTTTGTGGCACTTTACTGTCGTTATCATTATCCATTACGAGTTTTATATAATCAAAGCATTACAGATTCAAAGTCATTTATGTACGAAAAAATAATGTATAGATAATACTTAGGTTTTTTCAGACTTTTTTGTGTGAAGTACCAATGTATTCCATTTAACTTCGGTAACTGAGTATATATCGATTTGATGTCCTAGCCATAATTTTATGTAGGTGTATGTGTGGATATTTTCCGATGGACGGCTCCCTAGATATTTGTATTTAAAATAACTTGTCACGAATTTTGACATAATTATTTTCCGAATTATGTCGGTGTCCAAGTAGCTAGGGCCGTTGACTTCCATGCGGAAGATCGCGGGTTCAAACCTTGGCACGTATCAATGTGTTTTAGATTTTCGAATTCATATGTACGTTTATTCGACGCTCTAACGGTGAAGGAAAATATCGTGAAGAAACTTGCACACATACACACCTGCGAAGTAATTCAAGGGTTGTGTGTGAAGTTGACCAACTGGGCCAGCGTGGTTGACTCAGTCCTATTCACCCTGATTTCAAGGTAGGCTGGAGCCCCTCTCGGTGGGGGACATATATGAGCTGTCAAAAATGATGAATGATGATTTTCAGAAGTATAATTTAGCGAAAAGTTTTGCATTTTAAGCACCATAGTTTCTGATAGTTTTATTTTTTACTATGTTTGATCAATAAGTTACTCAATTGATTGTTCATAGTACTCATATGGAATAAGAGTATGTACTATGTACGTTAGTATTAGTAGTAAATATTCTGTGGTACATATTAAAGTAGGTATAAGTAAACTTATTAAAAATTGGTACATATGTTCTGCGCGTGTTGTGTGACTTGGCTGTGCGAATGTAGTTTGTTTTATAGAAATTGTTTATTTATAATGTGTTCATCATCATTACAGCCGAAATATGTCCACTGCTGGACAAATACCTCCCCAATGTTTCCCACAGCGACCGGTCCTGCGATGCCCGGCTCCCACACTAACCAATCACAGAATTCTTGGTTTCCCTGAATGTCCTTTAAGACATAATGCTGTTTAATCTGGGAAGAGGGCCCGGACTTCGTTTAACGTCAGTTGTTTGTTACGCAAAGTAGACATAAGATTTTATGTTTTTTGTTACTTTGCCATACTGTTGCGACTGCGGTGTAATTTATTAAAAGTGTTTTACAATGCATGTGCTCGAAAAGAGCGTTTTCTAAGCAGCCAAACAGTGCGGAGTAGCACTTTTCCGCACTAGTGCTTTTTACTTTTCAGTTTTTTTTTAATTTTTGCTCAGCCTGTCATTCAGCCAGTCAACCTAACATTTCAGTATTTGAGATATTTTTATTACCAATTGTTACTAATATAAAGGGAACAATAAAAATAACAATTCAATAAACGCGTTTATAATTAGTATAATTACTTTAGAAATTGATTTTTATTGATAAATTACGTTCAAATATTAATTAAAAATTTGCGTGGCTGAATAAATTTTACTCATTGCCTTATTGCGATTCGACAGCTTTGCGCATGCGCAGTAGATGTTTTTTTCAGCGCGAATGTGTTTTGTTTATGAAGCCCGTCATTGTATAGGTACGCCTTTTTAATATAACTGTTTTTTTTTTCTTGCACAATGCATTGTAAAATCTTGTATGATACACGTGCGAAAGATGATTTCCGACTCGTGTCGGCTTATACACTCGCTCGCTTTGCTCGCTCGTGAATACAATGACACTCATCGGAAATCACATACTTTCCGCACTAGTATCATAAATAACTATTCCCTTAACCTTACACAAATCTGGTGCTAACAATAATGTTATGTATGTAGGTATACCTATATAAAAAATATTATCTTATTTGGTGCTGCCATTCTGAAGTCATGTGCGTACATATATATTTTGACGATTCTTTTTTATTATGTATGATTAATAATAGTTTATGTTATGAATGTATTTATTAAATTTAACACTGAATTGATTTATTAGCCTCTTGATACCCCAACTTAGAAATCGAATAAACTCTTCTTGTGGAGAATTCGAGGCACATAAGTACTGTAAGACCGACGCGAAAAAGCAGAACGAAATTCTAGAAAGAAGGCAGCATCGTTCACCTGTTTAACTAATTACAATAGTGATTCACAACCTTGTTGCTAACTATGGGATTATGGAAACTCGTCGCCTTCCAAGAAAAGGGCTTTTAGCCAGCTTCATACTGTAACTGTTATGAACAGTTTTATACTTGTGGTAGTAGAACTAATTGTGATATATGAAAATTTTGTGAGAAGTTAAGTTTGTTCCACTGCCAATGCGAATCTTTTTAAACAGTTATAAAAATGGCGTTAAAAGCGAATAAATATTGGAGTTTTTGCTTAAAACTAGGCACTTGTGCCATCTTTAAGGCTGGATGCGAATGATATGATTGTCTCGGTCTAAAAATACTTATTTTTCGCTTCAGGAGTAAATTAAGAAGTAGAACCGTATACCTAGATACTCGTAATACCGTCCAGTTTAAACAGAACCTTACTTTTATATTTTACTGTAGGTATGCAGACATGTGCCACATCACAAAATGGTGATAAATAAAATCCGTAACTAAATAACTTTATTACTTAAGCTAAGCTCCACAATGATTTTGCTCCATGTGCAAATTATTACTTTATATCACTTACCTACGCCCCTACAGTAAGTTATCATGCTTTTCGAACACGCTCGCTTCCTTTGCGATGTTGCTGATTGCTATTTGCGAATTGTGTATATGTAGGTATTACTAATAATATATCAGTTGCGCTCGTATAGTAAATTATTTTATTATTATGCAAAAAAGATATTAATTCACACACTTAATTCGGCTTAAAATTCGTCTAACACTGAAATCTTAAGGTAATAAATTTTAAATAAATAAATTGATGACTAGCAAAGCTACTATAAGTAGTAGCAGTGATTATATGCCCCAATACCCGACTTTATGAAAAATTTGTTAAAGAACACCTCTACCTGCTTGGTGTGGCTAGCAAAAATTTCGTAGTAAAAATTCCGTCGTCTTGAGTAAGTTTCCGTAACTCTTCTTCTTATCCCATTATTTGGGGTCGTCGGTTCATTCGCCAAGTCATACGATCTTGGGTTGTCGAATCATGCAATTGGGCTTTCTTGAGGTCTCTTTCGAGATTTTTCCACCAAGTTAATGGCGGGCGACCTCATCATTTCCTCTGTTCGGGCAGGTCCAGCGCCATTTGAACCACATGGTCTTCGCTACTTCTTTTGACAAGCCCATACCAACGAAGGCGGTTTCGGTTATTTTATCCGTAATAGGTGCAATTTTAGAGCTGCTCTGTATATACTCGTTACGGATTTTGTCCAGACGAGTGACACCTTCCGCGCATCTTAGCATCTTCATTTCGTTGGTACGTGCTTTTTGTTCATGCGTCTTTTTTGTTGTCCAGCATTCAGATCCATACAGTAGCGCAAGACGGATAGCGGTTTTATACACCTTACCCTTTTTTTTCCATTAAAATATTTAATACACTGTATACATACATACAACAACAACAGAGAAAAAAATTACAAATAAAAAAAATTGTCCAGCGCGTCTCCTCGAGGTGGTAATGTTCCCAGCAAGCAGGCAGCATTCCCCCTCTGGATCCTTAGTTTTTATGGGGACTTGTGTATCGCACAAGTTTCCGTAACTCATTTATTAATTTATTTTCGTATCTGAAGAGTACACGATGTTTAAAAAATAAACTAGAAAAAGTGTAAGAGTTTACTGACAATGCAACTTTATTTATATGTATAAAATACTTTATATAATGCTTCTGGTTAACTATTTGCCAATTACAGCTGCATAGCTACAGCTTTTTATTAAAAGTTTATATAGAGTTAACACTTAAAGAAAGTTTTTATTCATAAGTCCTTAATCCTTATAAAGTTCGACTTCTACACTTCAAATTCAATTATTACAAAATATATCTTCTTTAAAAATTTGGTAAATAACCTTTAAACTTAGATAAGTAAGATAAGATTCTGCATTCAGTTTATATCAACAATATGAAATTCGTTAAGGATAAATGTAAAGGGAAGGTAGGGTTCTTGATTACTGACTAGCATACACATGAATTGACACATGCTTATTTCAGAAAACAATATCTTATATAAACGTCCTTGCTGGATTGCCCACAACAATCTCCACAATAGTCCGGTTTCTATTATGGGCATGCTTGTATGGAAAGGTATAAATTTTGGGGTTAAGCAATGCCCTTTGGTCCGAATGTTATACACATCCACCTGAGCTGAAATCACCCGGTAGCCATTCATAACCCCGCGACAGGTAGGGGGGACGGGGGGTCAAAGTATAGAGCTCCCGGCGCTCAGAAAAAAAAATCTGGCCGATTTGTTTGGAGCTTTGAGTCAAGTTTGGTGTCGTTATCAGGTAACTAGATGATGCCCAATTCATTCCCCATACCAGTTTTTTAGGGTTCCGTAGCAAAATATGTCGTAATACTTAAAATTGTAAACTTTTAGTAGTAACGAAATCCAAACAAACCTTCATATTTTAATTTTTCTTGTAGTAAACATGGTTTATAAAAAACACTGTCCGAAAGCCCATTTAATTCCCATTCTAAAAACATTAACAGTAAATATAAATTTGACTATTTTTAATGTACAGTAGCCAGCACATGCGGCTAGACATTTTCACCTTGAGAAAGCCCGTATTCCGTAGCGGTAAGGGTGAATTACGTAGTGCGAATGTCCAACCGCATGTGCTGGCTTGTGTACAATTAATTATTTTAAATTCAGCAACGTTCGTCAGCGCAACGTAGGGGACGGCAAAAAAACTTGAAAAACAAGCACTACAAAAAAAAACCGGTAGGAATATTAGTAAAAGTTATGGTTTTTTTTAAAAACCTCAACGGAGCACTCGAAATATTGAATGCTCTTAAACACAACCCCTCAAAAAAGCAGTCATGTGCATTCCATCTCCAACAGGCAACAGGTACCAGTTTATTAAAGGCTATTTTATTTCTTAATGTAGTTACTTTTTAGAAGTATACACTTGGTATATCTTTTAATCCAAACTTAAAATTTCTTTAAAAAAAAGTCTTTATCATTATCCCTTAAAAAATCTTGTACAGCTTGTAAATTTGACTATTTATAATGTGCAATTAATTATTTAAAGTACAGCAACGTTCGTGAGCGCAGCGTAGGGGACTACAAAAGATTCGCAAAACCAGCTCTACTAACAAAAAAACAACCGGCCAAGTGCGAGTCGGACTCGCCGATCGAGGGTTTTGTACAAACCTGTAGAAATATAAGTACTCGTAAAACTACTCGCAAGAAAATCAAAATCCTTCTTCTTCTGTCGTGTCGATGGCTAGTTTCAATTTTTGTTGCCTAATACCTACCCTGCCACGCTGATTGCTCTTTCTGTGTCCTCTATGAGCTCTTCCGGTGTGTAAGACTCAGGGCATGCAGAACACGACAAACCATGGCCCACCTATCCATGGTTTGCGGCGACAGGCCGCACTCCTACTGGAGCTCCGTTCCGTCAGAAAGACTCCACCTTAACCGATTTTGTTTGATTCGACCAACCTGGGTTCGAAGCCTGTTTAATGATATCCAAAGCGACCTTGGAAGTACTTAGGTAGTAGGGGGGAGACTTTCCGAGAGTGGGACAAAGGTGTCACGTATAAATTGGGATCTCGATCGATCGGAGCTATGAACTTGTAGAAGCTCCTACAGCTTTTCAGCCTTTTTGGACGGGGAATAATCGTACATTAAGTGCCTTAGGTCTATTTGAAACTTAGCTCTCTCCATAGCACTCGCTGCGCTTCTACGACATTTGGCCCACGCTCGGGACATTCTGCGACAGCAGTAACAGAACAAATGGTTAAAAAAGTTGAAATAATATTTTATCCGATCTTCGTGTAACGTTCGTTTTATTGTTGATAAAGTAAGTATTTTGACAGGAAGCGTCCATAATATTATACACGACTATTTAGGCATGAAAAGTGTCAGCGCACTGGGTGCCTACGCCTAGAATGCTTACGGACGCGCAGTAACAAACCCCCTCTAACATGCCCGGTCCACGCGTGACAGACATAATTTTGTCGTGCGTATTCTCTTATCCTATTGGAGGATATTTCAATATGGCGGGATCTCGCGTGACAAACTTTTATCATTGCACTGCATGTTACGGGTGCAGACTAAGAATTTCACAAAGCTGTTTAGATTTGTTACAACAAGATCCTGACCACTTTTTGGCTCGGTTAATAACTATGGATGAAACGTGGCTTCACCATTACGATCCTGAAACGAAACAACGGTCTATGACCTTGAAAAGACCATCTTCTCCAAATCCTAAGAAATTTAAGGTAATTCAATCCGCCGGCCAAATTATGGGCTATCTTTTCTGGGATAGCCAAAGGGTAGTAATGATCGAATACGACAGTCATGAAGCCACTATTACGGGGTCTTATATAAATTCGTGATGAAATACGCCATGAACGGCGTGGAAAACTCGCAGAAGATGTTTTTATTTTCATCAAGATAAAGCCTCCGCGCACAAGTCCCAAGTTGCAATGGCTGCCATGGAAAATGCTGGCTTTGAAAGGATGGAGCACCCACCCTATTCACCGGACCTCGCTCCTAGTGGGTTTCATCTCTTTCTACGGCTATAGGAGCACCTGGGAGGTCAGAAATTTGATGATAATGACATACCAAGTGTATACTTCTAAAAGGTTTGAAAAATAAAATAGCCTTTAATAAAAATACAACTGTTGCGGAGATGGAATGCACATGACTGCTTTTTTGAGGGGTTGTGTTTAAGAGCATTCAATATTTCGAGTGCTCCGTTGAGGTTTTAAAAAAAATCCATAACTTTTACTAATATTCCTACCGGATTTTTTTTGTAGTGCTTGTTTTTCAAGTTTTTTTGCCGTCCCCTACGTTGCGCTGACGAACGTTGCTGAATTTTAAATAATTAATTGTACATTAAAAATAGTCAAATTTATATTTAATGTTAGAATAAGAACTAAATGGGCTTTCGGACAATATTTTTTATAAACCATGTTTACTACAAAAAAAAATTAAATATCAAGGTTTGTTTGGATTTCGTTACTACTAAAAGTTTACAATTTTAAGTATTACGACATATTTTGCTACGGAACCCTAAAAAACTGGTACGGGGAATGAATTGGGCATCATCTAGTTACCTGATAACGACACCAAACTTGACTCAAAGCTCCAAACAAATCGGCCAGAATTTTTTTTCTGACCGCTGAGAGCTCTGAACTTTGAAACCTGTCGCGGGGTTATGAGTGGCTACCGGGCGATTTCAGCTCAGGTGGATGTGTGTAACATTCGGACCAAAGGGCATTGCTTAACCCCAAAAATTAGACCTTTTCCCATAAGAGACCGGACTACAACAGCAAGCGACGGACTCAATAATTTGCCTCCATCTCTCCCCGACTGACCTTTAAATTCAACCATAAAATTATTCCTAAAATTGAATCAATTTTAGAATAATAACACCGAAAAGGTACGACCAATCAAGCTTCACAGGACTTGCGGAGCACGTTAACAATCATAAGGGCTACTGAAATTGTCCTGATATCCATCCCCATCCTTACTTTTTATTATTATTGAAAAGGAATAGTAAGTTTGTTACACTTTCACACCTAAACGGCTGAATGAATCGCCATGAAAATTAGTTTTGCTGTTAATGACTTAAGCATAGTTTACTGTGTGGAAAACTACCTCATTCATACTTAATGTTAGTTATACATAAATGACATAATTTTGTTCTTGCAGGCGCGAAAAAGCTGCAATGGAACTACAAGAGCTGCGAGTATCTCAAAGCGACACCATTTCAGGTAATTTAGAAGAAAGCCTGTCCTCGCGAACATCCTCCGATGAGAGCTTTAACTCGGATCAGTTCACACATCTATAAGCATGTTCCAAATTAAAACACATACTTTAGTTCGCTTTTGTTTTTTAAAATTATGTTTGTATTCTTTTTTTATGTAATCTCGTATTAGTACGGCTCTCTTCGTTAAAAACGTAGAATTATTTTATTGTCCTAAGGATATCATTATTAGATTTGCTAAAATAATATTAAAGTCTAGTATTTAATTCGTTTCTGAGTTTCAATATGAAGTCTATGAGTCTTTGATGGGCGGCGGGATTTTCCATCCTCGCAGGAAAATATTGACGAAAGCAATTGTTTCCGAAACGCAAAAACAAAATCCTTCCCATTATTTACCAACCTCCTTTCGACCTATGCCTATTCAGTGTCTGTGTCGTGTCAGTCAAGTCAGGTCAGAGCTAAGAGCAAGGAACTCGCTTGGACGAATTACCATAGTTTAACTATGTTACTAAGTCCATGGGAACTCGCGCTGTCAGAGATTTGATCGTGCTGTCATAGCATCCGTATCCTGACCGAATTACAGTACAGAAAAATCAAAGATGTTACTTATAACATCCTTGAGAAAAATAAACTGAATAAAATAAATACATAAAAGGCGTTGTTAATTTTTTGCGGGAAGCAATTATAATAATTATGTTGTCTTCCAGTAGGCTTACTACCTAAGAAGCGACAGGCTCGAGAAGCTGTCAAACGCGACATATTGACAGAACTACTATGACTCTAATGTCACTATGTCGCGTTTGACAGCTTCTCGAGCTTGTCGCTTCTTACAAAGGAAGCCCACAGGCGACAGGAAAATAACGCAAAGAAATTGTATTTCCTATTATTTTCTTCAAAGCTGCATCAGACTCATTGATTTATGTTGATAATAATACTTTTAAATTTAAAATACACAGAATTTTTATTACAACACAGTGATTGTATATTTACCACGTTTCTTTTATGTACTTGCATTGCATCCAAAGCTTTCCATCTCTTGTAAAGTTCGTACACATAACCTAACGTTTTCCGACGAGCTTGCGTTATGGTGGGTGGCGCCACCGAGACTGAGGCGGGCGGCGGCGGCTGCTGAGGCACTTGGCACTGGCTTGGAGCTTGCATTGGATTCACTCGAGGACTGAGGACAAACTGCTACTGTGCATATTACATTCAGTCTAAATATATTTTACTCTCTTTAAAAAAACAAATTCAAAAATGGGTTGAAATGAAAATTCATTCCTAGTAGTTTTGAGAACCTATTCATAATTGAAGTACTCGTGAGGGACTGCTCACGGCTCACTTATACCTACTATTACTCATTCAGTGAGAAATACTTACCAGAAGTCACATCAATGATTATTTTTGTGGAGGAAGGGCTGTCAATATTTAACGCAAAAAACTAATAACTTAATCCATACACACACACACGGCCAATCTGACCCCAAACTAGGCAAAGCCTGTACTATGGGTAATCCATACATCAACAAATTGAATAGAATTAATTGAACTAATTCATAATATCTTAGTGGTAATACGATATTTTGGTTTTAAGTCCTTATAGACCGGAGGGAAATTACTTAGTACATATTTTTAGTTTACCTAAGCATACTGCAATCGTGGGTATGTCCAAGTTGCACTGCACAGACAAACTGATAAAAATACTTTGCTCCTAATGCTCTTATACAGATTTAAATATGAATCTTTCACATACAGATCTGTTTGAATGTTATATTATAATATTGATATACATGTAGAATGTGATCGCCCGCAGGAGAGAGCTCTCAGCTGGGACTTCCTCTCCACACGTCCCAGGCGACTGCCGACATCTTCCACGAGTTCAGAACCCTTCCCTTCCAGTGGATTCCCCCCGAACCCCTTTCCTATTTGGTAAACACATTACAAGCTAGTGAAGTAAGAAGAAAAAACAATGAAGCTATAAGAAAGTAGTTAGGTTGTAATAAATATCTTATATTAACATTTTGATTTTTGCTTTGAATTATATGTCTAGCTAGTTTGAGCAGATTTTTTTATTATTTTGCATGTGCATTGTGCATAAAGCGGCACAAGTTTTGGCGCCAATTTCTGACAGTCCCTCTAGAATCCTCATGACCGAGAATTCTGTTTTATTCCTATTCAAATTTAACTCAAAACTAAGCAAAGAAAAACAGTGACATGATAAACACAAAATGGTGATGATGACATCACGTTTTTCAGATATTATGGTAAACGGAAATTCCCTCCAGTGCACTCACCGACATCTACATTTAATTTGAAAGTACTATAGTGGACTCTCGCGGAATTGGAATTGTATAACTTGTGTTATCATTAAGTATTACATTATTATTATTTATTCGAATAGACTAAAACTTTGAATGGACGTGGCTGACGCCTACGCATGTTTCTCGCGAATACATTTTAGATGGTCAGCCTCAAGAGTCCCCGATAGTACGTTATCACATTATATCAGTATCCCCAGCACATGGAAACTGGACGGAAAGAGCCATCAGTCAACCGGGGCGTATTATCCTTGAGTTATTTTTTAATATCATGAGATATGTTAGTAAATCCATTAGAATAAGGTAAGTAAAATGGTTTCACAGTTATTTTCGATGCAGCTTTTATAAATATCACTTGCATGATGCGAATCCGAGAAACGCGTTCGTTTTTGTAGTTATTATGATTAAACTATATAGTAATTACTACTACATCTTAGTAGGTCATTTGCTATACTTCCCCTCTTTAAAGGGACGAGTTGTCATCCTAATAATACGTGAATTACGATTCGGTTTATCTAGCGATAGATTCTTTTTAGGGTTCCGTAGCCAAATGGCAAGAAACAGAACCCTTATAGATTCGTCATGTCTTTCTGTCCGTCCGTATGTCACAGCCACTTGAGCTATACTGTTGAAACTTGGTAAGTAGATGTATTTTGTGTACCGCATTAAGATTTTCACAAAAAAATAGAAAGAAAACTAAATTTTGGAGGGTCCCCATTACTCCCCATACTTAAAACTGAAACTAATAAAAAAAATTTTCATCAAATCCATATGTGTAATAGGGACATTCAAAAATGATATTGATGTTTCTAATATCATTTTTTTCTAAACTGAATAGTTTGCGCAAAAGTCACTTCCAAATTGATAAAATGTGTGCCCCCCCCCTCTCTAACTTCTAAAATAAGGGAATGATAAAACTAAAAAAATATATATGATGTATTACCATGCAAACTTCCACCGATAATTGGTTTGAACGAGACCTAGTAAGTAGTTTTTTTAATATGTCATAAATTGTAAACCGCAATTTCCCTTTCACTATTATTAAATCATCGATCAAAGTTACTACAAACTACAAGAGAACTTTTATATTGGGCTCAATTCTGCGTGGCCGCTAAAATATCTAAATTTAATTTGTCATGTCTCTTTCACGTTCTTAAGAACGAAAAGGGACAGGTGATTGCCAACCTACATTTAGACGCGTCAAACTTTCATTTTACGCGTAATTTAGCAGGAATTTAAAAACATCTCGACTAAATTAAGCTGAATTTGACAGCTGCACTGCTTATTTTAAATATCATTCATTCAAAATTAAATTCATTCATCACCCCATCCTTTTCGATTCCCATATGAATGAAAGAGACCAACAACTTAAATTTGTTGGCGTCAGCCCAGCATCACCGTGATCGAATTTCGCGAATTCAACTATACAGGCATTTAGTCAATAGTAAAGTAGATTTTGTCATATTTTGTCAGACTTTGTCAAGCAGTCGTTCAAAAGTTATAAGGGCGAGTTACTGTCTACGCTGGGCTGACGTCAATCCAGCATCACCATTCTTAATACTCCAAAACTACAGCACCTAGCTCTAATTGGACTGGACGAGGGTTTTGTCGCTACTTTGTCAGGCTTACATACAAAACTTTAGACTTCGTCGTTACACCGTTTAAAAGTTATACGGTTGTGTTACTGTCTCCGCTGGGTTGACGTCAACCCAGCATCACCATTTCTTATATCTCTGGAACTACAGCACCTAGATTGAATCTGATTGCACGAGGAGTTTGTCGCTACTTTGTCAGGCACAAATGCAAAAATCTAGACTTTGTCCTTTAGCCATTTTGAAGATATAAAAAAATACACTATAGTCTCAGAGCCTACAGTAAAATCTGAACATGATTGAGTAATAACGTGTAAACCAATAAACTTCGTAAAATACAGTTAATTATATGTAATTGTAATTCGTAATTAGTACATAGTTAAGACTCCAAAAGTTTTCAAAATATCTAATAATACTCCAAAAAGCTATTTGCAAGTATTGTATTTAATTATTATCTAAATAATATGTAAATTTTTATATTTATCTTTTTGTTTTATAAATAAGGAAGTCAGATGTTGACTCTTATACTATTCGAAAAACCAGGAGTACAGTCACATACAAAAGCTGTTCACCGTGAAGTTTAAGTGAACGAATGAATGAATATACGGTGACTTCCAGTAGTAGGTATAAATGACAAACTTCAGGTAGGTAGAGCCCGACCAAAGAAATAAGAAGCCTCGCCATATTGCGGAATTTCAATGGAACTAATTTTATAAGGGACATTGTTGCCATAGTCGTAAAAATATACACGTGGCGCCCCCAGAGCAGGCTTCTTATTTCTTTGGTCAGGCTTTAATCAACTTTACTACTAGCGGGTAGTGTATAGTAGGTATTAGGTACATTTCATCAATATTCATTCTAATCGATTTGGGTTGTAAGATATTGGATGAAATATACTACCTCCGGCGGCTCTGAAGTAACGCGAGATACCGTGAACAAACTCAAGGTAGGTTTGAATTATCTTTGAGTAGGTACCTACCTACTATACTACTATGCGTGCCAAATAAGAATAGGACTGGCGCCATCTTGAATTGACAGTCCATCCTTTTCTTTCTATTTGGCAAATAATAAAAGGACGGACTGTCAATTCAAGATGGCGCCAGTCCTATTCTTATTTGGCACGCATAGTAGGTATGTTATACACAATATTTACCGTAAAGTGGGCTTTTTCGGGAAGAATGTAAAACTGGATATTTATACTGGTGCCATCGACTGTCCAAAGTTATGAAGCTAACTAAAAAGCATGTAAAGGGGTAGGTATAACAAACCACTTTGGGGTTTGAGTCTTCTGCTCCCCCGCAAGTACGGTGAAGCTTGATACGTCAATTTCGCAACACAAAAACAGCATATAGTACAATGCAAGATTAAATATACACGTACTGAATTTAAAAATATAAAACCACGAAAAATTATAAATACCTATTGGTTATTATGGGCAACAAAACACACATAATACTTACTATAATTTTATATTAAATTAGTAAATTAGCTAAAATAATGAAACATTCTGCTGAAATCGTTGCTAAATAATTTATGTTGAGGCTTCGGTCTTTATTGAAGAAAAAAGGTAAAATAATAATAAGGATCAGAGCAGACATGGCTGTATATGCCACCACTTTTGCCTTTCTTTTGACTAGGATATTAAAAGTTAAAAATCGAAATTATTACAACTAGGTACTTATTTAATTCAGGTAGGTATTCAAATATTCACAGCCAATCTTGCAATTAGTAAATGGCACCGAATGTAAATAATTAAATCACATTTGCCTTAAAAATATTTTGATGTAAATGATTTATTTTGTACATGACTGTACCAGTAGGAATTAAAATAACCTTTGATATCTTCAAAATGGCTAAAGGACAAAGTCTAGATTTTTGCATTTATGCCTGACAAACTCCTCGTGCAATCAGATTCAATCTAGGTGCTGTAGTTCCAGAGATATAAGAAATGGTGATGCTGGGTTGACGTCAACCCAGCGGAGACAGTAACACAACCGTATAACTTTTAAACGGTGTAACGACGAAGTCTAAATTTTTGTATGTAAGCCTGACAAAGTAGCGACAAAACCCTCGTCCAGTCCAATTAGAGCTAGGTGCTGTAGTTTTGGAGTATTAAGAATGGTGATGCTGGATTGACGTCAGCCCAGCGTAGACAGTAACTCGCCCTTATAACTTTTGAACGACTGCTTGACAAAGTCTGACAAAATATGACAAAATCTACTTTACTATTGACTAAATGCCTGTATAGTTGAATTCGCGAAATTCGATCACGGTGATGCTGGGCTGACGCCAACCTTAAATTTAGAGATTTTAGCGGCCACGGCAGAATTGAGCCCAGTATGTTACTTGCTGATACGGAACCCTTCATGGGCGAGTCCGACTCGCACTTGGCCGCTTTTTTCCAAATTGCATTGTATAAATATTACTCACAAAAAACCTACAATACAACGCTTTATTTCAAAAATAGAGCTTTCCGAAATAATTAACCAGCACAAGAATTGCTTATAAATACGCTGCTATGATGGTCCTCCATCAAAACTGTTTGATTGAAATACAAACTGATTGAAATAAAATCGACACATTTTATTTGATTATATGGAGGATTGGAAAAAAGCGAGTAACTCGCTGTTTAGCGGAGGCGGCCAATTGGAAATTGTTTTTTCTTGTTTTACTACTTATTTTTCTACCAGTCATTCATCAGGATACTCTTTGAGGGATTTATTAAAAATATGTCACTTCAATGTGCTTAAAGGTGCCCAGCTGCTAAATGCTAAGCAGATGTTAAAAAGTCAATTTGTGACATTATGGTTAATGTGAGATGTTAACTTCTCTTATATAATTCTGCGGGCTGTATTAAGCAATGCATTAAGTGTAGCGGTGTATGCAGTTTGTTAATATTTAGGTACTACAAAAACACACATAAACGAAGGGTTATTCAAAAAACTAAAACAAACAAGAAAGCTTTGCGTGTGACGTCATGTGTTACTGAAGTCCAAGGAAGTCCTGACCCTTAACTGCAATTTGACCATTTACTTCTTCAAAGTTGATCCTCTTTAGGTCACCTCATAAATTGATCATAATAACAGTTCATAGCTTGAGACAGGTTTTTTTGATCCGTTTATTTTCTGCGACTCGAGTAGGAAGGAGCACTTCTGAGTTCCGACTTCATCAACTAGGTATTTATAAAGAAACCTATCAAAGATAGAAGTCTTACATATTGAGCAACAATGGCATGATTCTGATGGACCCATTGATTATATCAGTTTCTATAGGTCGTCGTTAGGTCGTAATGCGCGTCGCACGCATTAAACACTTGGGACTGTTTCTAATAATTTAAATTTTGTTCTCTCTCACTCATGGGTCGTATTTTTTATTGCGGTAAGGTAGCGTGCTGGAATCAAGTTTTTTTTTTTTCTAATTACATGTTTATTATTTCTTACTATGATCGTAAAAGGGTATTTTTACTGTGATAAGTTAGCTCACATTGTCGTCCCATTTTTGAATCGTTGTATCTGGAACTTGTTATAAATGAATGGGTGGACCTGTATAGAGCACAGCGGCGAGACGACAGCGGCGGGGCGGGGCGAGGACTCTGCGTCAGCGCTGGGCTCGCGGCGCTCGCTGGCCGACACCAGCGTCACCAGCACCGCCGAGCTCAGCGTGTTCTCCAGCGGCCGCTCGCACGCGCCCGACAACTCGCTCCTCACGCACACCAGCGTCAGCGACGACGGCACTGCCTCCGACGGGTGAGACGTCCAATCGCTATCTCTGCCCCCTAGCATGACTACTGGCAAACTGCATATCCCTTACCGAGCTGTCAAAATACCGTAGGGAACCCGCCATATTGAAATATCCTTTCCAACAGGATAACAGTACGCACGATAAAATTATGTCTATCACGCGTGAACGGTCATGCTTAGGGGGACTGCTCTGTACTTTGTTTCAAATAAGATTAGCAAGAATGTGAAATATACAGTACCTACGATAGAATGAAGATAAATGGGCAATGGAAAAACTGTTTGACATTATGTATAATGCTTTCTGAAATGAAGTACTTACAGATAATCCAGCCAAAATAAATCTTATAATTTTCGTGTCACAGTTTTCGTTCCCATACTCCTCCGAAACGGCTAGACCGATTCTCATGAAATTTTGTGAGCGTATTCAGTAGGTCTGAGAATCGGCCAACATCTACTTTTCATACCCTTGAGAGCGGGCGGAGCCGCGGGGCGAACAGCTAGTATTTATATATAATTTTTAAATAGTCAAATTATTGTTTTTGTTTTAGGAGCGATCTAAGTATTTTACCTAAGAAAAGAACGATTGTGCATTCGTCATATTTCTGAATATTTACAATTAACGGATAAATTTTTCCTCTGTTTGCCTTTCAATTATTGTATTATGCACATAATCTCAAAACAATGATGGCTCCTGCAGTATTTGACAAATTTATTTATCTTGTACATAATGTTTATTTTCTATTTTCAGTTCCGGTATTTGTGGCATGAGCATGCAGCGGGCGCCATCAACGAATCTCTCGACGCCGCGCGCGACGCCGCACCCTCCCTCCGGCTCCCCCCTGTCCGATGACGTAGTCCGTATACACGTAACGTATAACCCCCTCTCCGGCAGCGCGGCGCACCTCCACCCCCCCAGCCCCTCCAAGAGCAAGTTCGGCGAGGAGCGCCAGAAGCCCGCCTCGCTAGCACTACACGCCACCAACGGGTCCACTAAGTCGCCCTCCGATAACAGGATCCGTATACAAGTGCCCTCTGAAGAACTGTTAACGCCCGTTGTAGATTCCGGCAAAATTACTACTCACTATTACTATAGCAATAAATAATACTGTACAAAAAGAATCTCCTTTGGTGTGTGGCCGAATAACATCACCGTCCTTTTTAAGTAATACTTATTTACAAGATTTGAATAGTAAAATACATTGCATTATGCCTAGGAAATTGGTACCTAGGTTCAACAATAATTTAATCAAAGATTAAATAGTCAACGCCATAATATCAACAAATTAAAAGGCCAACCATTTTAAACATCAACGGTTCATAATATCAACAATTCATTTGATCAACAGTCAGAATAAGTACCAACAATTTGTAATACCAAAAAAAGTAATCAACGTTAGGTACCGACAATCTACAAATAAAAGCTGAGGTGAAATATACGAGTCCGCATCATTATTCCGAAATTATGTTGCCGACCGTGAAAATTCCGATAAGTCGTTTCGCCAATGATCAATTTGACGAATAATTACTGCTCTCTGACTCTACCTTGCTCTACCTCTGCCTCTTCCTTGCTCCACCTCTGACTCTTCCTAACTCAACCTGACTTTACCTTACTCTACCTCTGACTCAACCTAACTTTACCTGACTCTATCTTACTCTACCTTAATGTACTCTACTCAATCAACACCTACCACTCCAACCATCCGACTGGCATCACCGTCTTAATCTAAGAAAACGTAATTCTAAAATTGCTTGTCGGCGAAAAGATCTCTCGTAGAAACAAACTGTCAAAAAAATAAAAATTTTGAAACAATTATTCGTCAAATTGATCATTGGCGAAACGACTTATCGGAGTTTTCACGGTCGGCAACATAATTTCGGAATAATGATGCGGACTCGTATATTTCACCTCAGCTTTGCTTTGTAGATTGTCGGTACCTAACGTTGATTACTTTTTTTGGTATTACAAATTGTTGGTATTCTGACTGTTGATCAAATGAATTGTTGATATTATGAACCGTTGATGTTTAAAATGGTTGGCCTTTTAATTTGTTGATATTATGGCGTTGACTATTTAATCTTTGATTAAATTATTGTTGAACCTAGGTACCAATTTCATGCCTAGTAACATTTTAGTTAGATGATACGCCCGCGATACTTGTAATGTTCGGCCTATTTTATGAAACTATCTTGAAAACATGAAAATGGATTAAACAGACTACAGCATTTATAACTATACCTTGATACAAGTTATTTAAAAGTACATTACACTTATTAAATACTTAATTATAAAATCCTTTATTACATGGTTATTATTTTTATTTCATTAATTCAATAAACATTAATACTGATACGAGTATGCCACTCAACTAAACAAAACATTGGCAAAAATTGTTCTTACATTAGTTTGAAAAAGAAAAAGTGTATTCACACTGTAACATAATATGTAAATTAACTCTTTAGATTTAGAAATGGAGAATTCATATGGCCATTTATATTCCTCATTCAGATAAGTATTTATATTATATGCTTCTACTAACTTTGCAAAACAGCTTTATAATAAGATCCTGTTCCAACTATAATAAATAAGAATGTTGATATTTTTTGTAGAAAAATAGACTTGTTTAAAAAATATATTTGTAAGATCTGTTGCAGTACTCAGAACCAGAAGCTGTAAATTGTTATTTCTTAATTTAATCCCTGACTCAAAGACGCATTTACTTGTTGAATTCCAGATTGTGCTTATCTGTATAGTTTGTCATTTTATCCTCGATATTTTATTTGTAAAGGTATTATTTCACAACGTTTTGGTAAAATTATTAGTGGAAACTGGCTAAGCTTTTTTTTATTTACCTACTGTATTATTGTTAAAAGCTGTTGGTTTCCTAAATAAAGAAAAATACGATAAAATATGTAAATATAAACATCATTTTATTTGAGTCACAGAACTGTGCTCAACATGGTGTATTAAGTTTTGAAAATTTCCTGAAAACGGATACTTATTAGGTGGGTGGTTTTGACTTCAGACACCTACCTCATATAATCAACATGAGCGAAGAGCGCAGATGCGCAGATTTTCCTTGCTTGTCAGCTGGTCAGCTGCCATTAAAGGTAAAAGTCATAAGGACAGTTTGAAAACCAAACTTTTAGGCCGATTCCTTTAAATTCATACGTAGATAATCTAAAACATAACATAGGTATATTTAAAAGACATTCAAATTAACAACCCAAAATGTCTAAACCTGCGACTCCTAAGAAAGAAGAAAAGCCTGCTGAAAAAAAGCCTAAAACTAGAAGGCCGTATGAAGAAATTGGAGCATCGTTCAACGGCAACGAGGTTATTTTTTTACAAGTCATTTTAGCACAATAGTTTATTTTCAGCTAGCGATAGGTATAACGGTAGGTATATGCCAAATTAGCACATCATGGTCGGTCAGTCGATGGACGTTAGGTGAACAAACAACCCACATCAGATAAGCCCTGCCCTGTCCGCATCTAAACCTGTAAAACATCTTACTTTTCGCTTACTTGGAGGCCGATTCTACCTAAAATTAGGGTGAATAGGCCAGTTAAATGCGCTGGTCAAGAGCGGGTTGATCGATTTCACATACAACGTTTAATTTAAGTCGCAGATGTGTGCAGTTCTGTCCCTACTGAGGGGCTCGAGCCAACCCTGAATCAGAGTGAATAGGCCAGGCCTTAGTGAACTACGCTGGCCCAGTGTGAGTTGGTCTATAGGTTTTCTCATGTGTGTACTGACTGACTGTGTAGGTTTCCTCACAATGAAAATTTTTAAAATATGTAGGTAATCAAAATCTGCTTGCGACTGCACAAAAAAACACCAGTATCGGTGGCATATTTCTATTTCACTAATGCTTCCTTCGTTCATTACAAACAGAAGCCTGGTTAGCGCTTAAGTATTTCCAATGGACAAATTAGTGCTGTCAGTCTAAACATGAATATAACATCTATTTTAGTAATAGTACGGCTAGTTAACCTGAATTACGGTCCCATTGGCAGAAAGCATGAAACTTAGCATACATGTAGCTTTTATATATTTGCTTCAATGTCGATATGGAAACACGCTGAGAAATGATTCCCCCCCCCCCTTTTTCCCTCATTTTACCTCCCTCATTTTGGTTTTTTTCATTTTTTACAAAAACGGTAGGACTGATGAGTTTACTTTTCAAGAACCAAATAGTCGTCGATAAATTACCTACAAAACGATACTCATTTTATAGTGCTAAGATTAACATATTTCTATATACAGCCATCAACGCTTTATGAAATTTTAAAAACAGGCACACTTTTTTCTTCCTTACTTCATTTATAGGAAAACGACAAGAGTGGTGATAAAATGGACTAAAGAAGTCAACTACCTTATGCATTAAGCTAAAAAATGACATTTATTTCATAGTCGTAAAGGCATTACTTCTAGAGTTACAGCTCACCGCGTCTGACTCAAGTACTCCTTTTTTTACCTTTTTAGAATACCATCTTTCTGTTAACTTTGTTTAGCGTAGATTAGATTTAGATTTTCCAATTAGGAATAAAACAGTCTATGTATTAATCCAGGCCACAGTCTATTTACATGTAAAACTAGCTGTCTGCCCGCGGCAACGCTTGCGTTGTGTTTCGACAATTCCGTAGTAATTTTTAACTATCCCACTTTTTTCCGTGATTTTAAAGTATCCAACATGTTGACCGAGTATAAAAGGTACCACCATGCAAAATTTCATTTCAATCGGTCTAACAGTTTCAAAGATAAGCCCGTAGAATATACTGCGCCGTATGAGTTACTAAAGTTTTTTAACTATCCCACGGGAACATTTTAATTTTCTGGGATTAAAAGTATCTAAGATGTTGACCGGGGAGGGAAGGGAAGGGAGGAAAGGGGGGAAACAATAATTTATCGAAGTGTTTCCATATCGATATTGAAGCACATATATAACAGCTACATTCATGCCAAGTTTCGTACTTTCTGCCAGATGGGACCGATATCCTTATATTTTTTAGCTAGCAAGCCGTACTATAAGTAATATACAATATTACGTATTGCGTTAATATAATGCTTTATAAAGTAGGTACCAAACTAGTTGTTAGCACGGGGAAAACAATTTAAAACTAACAGGCTGCAGGGCTTCCGATTCTTGTATTCCAAGTAACTACTAAATAAAGTTTTAAGATGATTATTATTATAATATAATTTTTCCCATTAGATAAAAATTCGTGTTCCAAAAAGTACCTACAAGCCACCGAAGCTAACGCCTTCGCAACAGAAACTTCAGCAGACCTGTACCTGCGGAGACGACGAGAGCGTGTGCTCCGACGACTGCGGCGTGCCCGAAACCGACACATACGGGCCACAGAACAAACTCAACTTCCAAGTAGGTACAGTACAACGTACACTCTAGTTGTAAAAAAGCGGCCAAGTGGAAGTCGGACTGGCCCATGAAGAGTTCCGTAACACTTACTAGATCTCGTTTAAACCAATTTTCGGTGGAAGTTTGCATAGTAATGTACATCATATATATTTTTTAGTTTTATCATTCTCTTATGTTATAAGTTACAGGGAAAGTTACATTTTACCACTTTTGGAAGTGTACCTATCCCGCGCAAACTATTCAGTTTAGAAAAAAATGATATTAGAAAGCTCAAGATCATTTTTGGAGACCTATTCATAGATAAACCACACGTCATCACACGTGTGGGCTTAATGAAAAAAAAAAACATTTTTTTTTTCAAAATTAACAACACATTATAATTTATAACTGACAAAAAACCCGCCATATTGAAATATCCTCCAATAGGTTAAGAGAATACGGACGACAAAATTGTCTGTCACGCGTGGACCGGGCATAGGGACTGTTCTAAGCATGAGTAACCCCCATAATTTATTGTTTTTTTTTTTCTATTTTTGTGTGAAAATCCTAATGCGGTTCACAGAATACATCAACAGTTTCAACAGTATCTAGCTCTTATAGTTTCGGAAAAAAGTGACTGTGACATAAGGACGGACGAATAGACAGACAGACATGACGAATTCATAAGGGTTCCGTTTTTTGCCATTTGGCTACGGAACCCTAAGAGAATGTCATGCCTCCTAAGCGGCTTGCTCGTACCTACTGACCGCCGGACCTAGTGTATTATGTACTTAGTATTTGCAAAGGTTTGCTGCAAGCAAGATTGATTATAGGCCGGGAGATGATGACAGAAATTTTTAGGTTATTTGTTACAGTATGGCGGTTTTACAGGGGTCTTAGTACGCAATGACAAAAAGAAAAATGATAGTCATAGCGCTAGTACTGGCGGCCCAATCGCGTGGGCGTTAGTGAACTAGTCGGATAAATTACGAAAGTCAAACGATTTGTACCTACCACAAAAATTTTAGTATTTTCCGATAGCCCGTAAAAAATAACTAGACTACAGTGTCAAAGTCAAAGTCAAAGTCAAAGTCAAATAGTGTTTATTCAAAGTAAGATTTCACAAATCATTTTTTGACGTCAGGGCGGGTTCACAATTTGGCTGTCTTCTGTGGAGAAGAACCCGCCGGAAGAAACTCCACAGGCGTTGCATCTTTTCAAAATATTTTTACATAGGTAATTATTATTTCATACAATTTGATTAATATAACAAAGAGTGCAGCCGAAATATGAAATTAAAGGAAGGCAACCAGTCAAAGTAGAAAAACTAAACTATACAAACAATAAAACAATCGGCAATCGACTAGAGCAGACCAGTCCCCCCAAGCAGCACCACGTTCACGGGTTTGACGTATGGGACAGCCATCGCCGGGCTCAACCATATTAGAGGGAACCCAACGACCCGGCCCACACGCCACCGCAAGTCAGGACACTTTAGTGAGCATGAATACTCAGTCAGCCAGATGTTATCACGACAATCTAATTAATGGCTTCCCAATTGCATAGTCGACCGCACTACAATGTTGCACAATTACGTAGGTTTTTACAAACAAATTTTAGTAATAATATTACCTTAGATTAAGCACAGCGTTTCTCGTGTCGAGCTGAAGTCTCTACACACCAAGCTTTCTTATCATTCAAATATTCATCCAATCCATAGTACGCATTCTTACATAGATGCCGTTTCACGTGGCATTTAAACCTTTTTTCTGGAAGATTTACAATATCATCAGGTATTTTATTATAGTAGCGTACACAGAGCCCCACGAAAGAAGTACTGACTTTAGCCAATCTATAGTTATCACGAGCTAGTTTATTTCCATTTCTAGTATTACGTTTGTGAATATCAGAATTCTTTTTAAATTCGTGGATATTTTTCCTAACGTACATAATATTTGCATAAATATATTGGCACGGAACTGTCAAGATGTCTATTTCTTTAAACAGTTCTCTAAGTGATTCCCGACAGCGAAGTTGGTATATTGCCCTAATGGCTCTTTTCTGCAAAATAAAAACTGTGTTAATATCGGATGCCCTGCCCCACATTAAGATACCATAAGACATTATACTATGAAAGTAACTGAAATAAACCAACCTAGCTGTTGCTATGTCTGATAACTGTCTGATTTTCCTCACTGCATACGCAGCCGAGCTAAGCCTCCCCGACAGAGAAGATATATGAGGACTCCATTGTAGTTTAGCGTCAATAGTTATACCTAAGAAGACTGTACTGTCTACCAGATCAAGCCGTTCATTATTTAACACAATGTCACCCCTACAGCTGTTCACATTTGGTAAAGTAAATTTGATGCACTTAGTCTTCTTTGCGTTTAATACCAGGTTGTTAGCAGTAAACCAGTTATGAACCTGTTGAAGAGTGCTATTTATTTCATTATATTGAGGTGATCTTCGGTTTAGTTTAAAAATAAGAGAAGTGTCATCCGCAAATAATACAATGTTCGACAAATTTTGAACTACGCATGGCAAATCATTAATATATACTAAGAATAAAAAAGGTCCTAATATGGAACCTTGCGGCACACCCATTTTTACTAAAGATCCCTTGGATTTCATTTCATTTATTTGTACCTTTTGAATCCTGCCCTCTAAGTAGGACTGAACTAGTTTAAGTGCACTATTTCTGACCCCATAATGTTTTAATTTGAGCAATAGGGTTTCATGTTGAACACAATCAAATGCTTTTGAAAGGTCACAGAAGACACCTATGCAATCGTAAGAATCTTCCCATGCGTCAAAGATATGCTTTATGAGTGCAACACTTGCGTCCGTGGTAGAACGTCCCTTTGTAAATCCGAATTGCTGTTTGTGCAGTAAGCAATGTTTATTAAAATGAGACAGCAATTGGTTAAGTATGATTTTTTCAAATACTTTACTAAGGACTGGTAGAATAGATACCGGTCTAAAATTACTAGGATCGCTCTTATCACCTGTTTTGAACAAGGGTATTACTTTACTATATTTCATTAAATCTGGGAAGACCCCTTCATCTACACATGTGTTAAAGATGGAGGCAAGATAAGGCGCCAGCGTGTCAATTACTTTACTACAAGCCTTAACAGACATTCCCCATATATCTTCCGTACCCTTTACTTTAATTTCCTTAAATGCTTTAATAATAGTGTTTGCATTTACATGTTTGAATTTAAATTCATCTGTACAGGTTTTTACATGGTTTTCAAGTATTGAAGCAGAGACAAGAGGTGAAGAATTTAGCAGTTCTGTTGTTGTTATTGGAATATTAGTAAAGAAATTCTCAAATTCTTGTGCTACCTCAATGTTAGAATTAACAGGCCCTTTATCTGAATTTAAAACCAAGTCATTATCGCGTTGTTTAGTTTTTCCTGTTTCGCTGTTAATAATATTCCAAACTGTCTTTATTTTATTGTCAGAACTTTTAATCTTATTACTTATATAATTCGCTTTAGCGGTTAAACAGACTCTCTTAAAAGTTTTTGAATACATCCTAACATAATTATTTAATCTGTCACAATTTGTGTAGCTTTTCATTTCATATAGCTCAAACAATTTATCTCTACTTTTCCTAATACCAGGAGTTGCCCAATCACTAAATTTAAATGACTTGCCAACGCTTTTATTTTGAATTTGGAATATTTTGTTATATTCATCAGACACCACGGAGAAAAAATTTGTATATATCTCATTAGGATTACTAAAATCGCAATCGATATTAGGCAATTTTTCAGTCAAAACTGAATTGAATTTTTCGACACGACCAGTAGTAATCGGTCTAGTTTTAATTTCAATTTTTACATTAGATTTAATGGCGGGAAAGTCTACTTCTTGACCTGTGTGGTCAGATGGTAATGAATTTATAATTGACTTACTAGAATATTTACAGCTACAGAAAAAATTATCGACACAGGTGGATGAAGTTGATGTCACTCTGGTCGGTTCTAGAAATACATAATCTAAATTAAAAGACCGAAATAAACTCAATATTCTATTTGTGTAATTATCCGAGATCAAAATATCTACATTAAAATCCCCACACACAATTACTTGTTTTGTACTTCGGGAAATGATTTTTAAAATGTCCTCTACCACAGATTCAAAAATATTAAAGTTTTGACTACATGGCGGCCTGTACACGCACACTACAATATGATCATCCAGCTCGACACAAGATACCTCTACCTTTCGCTCAACCGTAAGACCCACAATGTCTTTACGATCTTTAAATCTGATATTTTTACGTAATAATATTAAGGAGCCACCTCCCACAATATGATTTTTATTTGCCTTTCGGCTGAACGAACTGGCAACATAATAATTATCAAAATTAATAAACATGTTACATTCTGAGAACCAGTGCTCGGTTATACACACTACATCATATTTATGTTTTTCTAAAAATAGTTCAAAAACTAAAGACTTGCTGGAGAAACTTTGAATGTTTTGATGAAAAACCTTTAAACGACTACGCTTCCCCTTTGTCTGTTTTATTTCTAGCTCCCTGCAAGAAAATCTCTGCTCAGCTCTATTGCTAGCAATATTTACAATAAGATTTTCCTTTGTCGAATTTAACAGTTTAAAGAATCGTTATTAGTACTTGTACTAATTGTGATCAAAGATGACTGCGTCATATTTCCTACGACGGAGTTCTGTATATGAAAGGCTAACAAATTAGCTATATGTCGTTTAAATTTCCTAGATGTCATGCCATACTTCTCCGGTGTGACTTACAGCCCGCCATACCGACGCAAAAAATAAAAATTCATCCATTTGTACCAGGGTAATTTTTGCACAGTTTGATCATCTACGTGCAGCCATTTACGAAAATCACCATGCCATACTTTTCGGACGGCTCCAAATGGTCGCCATACTGCCGAAAATCTGCAATTTTTTTTTTCGCGATTGGGCCGCCAGTACCGGCGCGGCGCTATGACCTTAATTTTTCTTTTTGTCATTGCGTACTAAGACCCCTGTAAAACCGCCATAGTTACAGGACAGAAGGTATAGGGAGTGAGCTTAAAATTTGATATTAGCACATAATATTCTTAATTCTTATTTTGTTTCTTTAAAGCCTTCTTCGTATTGTGAAAAGTTCGGATCTGTGATCTGAATGTAGAAGCCAGGCGGCTCAAAATTTCATTTCAGCTAAAGTTTTCAGTTTCAGTAAAAAAACCCCAAAAAAAAGAAATATTGTTATTTAAATCTTGTAGATTCCAGACGACTTGTGCGAGGGTTTGACGAACAGGACTCCGTTGAACGGTGAAATGGTGTACTGCCAAAAGGAACATCACAATGCTCTTTGCAACGTGTGCAACGTCACGCCAAAGGATGCGCCTAAAGGAGTGCAGGCTCAGAAACGACTGCACCCCGACAAGGACATATTCGTGCTCAAGATTGGGAAGCAAACCGACGAGCCAAACCGGACGGGAAATATAGAGGTATAGTTTACGGCCAATCAAGCGAAAGCTCTCGTTTGCCGTGTGGTTCCTTTAACAGCCTAAATATGTCCCTACCGAAAGGCTCAAGCCTACCACAAAATCAGGGCGAATAGACAATACGGGTTGGTCAACCTCACACACACCCTTTGTATTTCTTCGCTGGTATGTGCAGGTTTCCTGACGATGTTTCCTACATCGCAAGATTGAAGAAGAACGTTCATATGAAATCAAAATTCCAAAACACATTGGTAAGTGCAAGGGCTTGAACATGTGGCTCCCGAATGGAAGACAACAGCCCACGACACAAGGCCACCGACTCTGGCTACCGGCTTAGAACTAGACTAGACCAATAATTTAACGCTACCTACGAGGGTGCCGCACGAGGTGATTACAGAAAATCAGCAGCAGTGTTCATCTGTGTAACCAACAACACACCTGCGTTACGCAACCTGCCTGCCAAGCGTGGGAATTACCTTGTCTTCCAAAAGTTAAAAATCCAGCGGCAGACCGGTTGTCTGTAGTGTAATAATATAAAATAATCCACGGGCCGCGTTGCACGTTGCACACAATACAATTCAATGAAATTGCAATAACACACAATATTTTGAAACACGTATTCCTTCGTGTTCGTAAGGTGGAGCTAGTAACTCCCCGAGCTCCTGCCAAGCCGCGGCCTAAGGCTCATAACTGTCAGCAAGTCCAGTGTGAAGATGACGACATACCATGCTGCATGGCCTGCCGGACCTGCCGCCCAGCCATGGGCAAGCAGAGGAAGTACAGGCAGGCCCGATGCTTCAACTTGTGCAACTAAAACAAACAAGAAACTGATGTTATCGATATAGCGTGTCATCAAAAGGAGTAGCGCCATAGGTACCTGCCGGACGTACGGCGCCGAAAGTTCGGCTGAATACGTTCGTAATACTTTTTGTATGTCCTATGACACATCAACCGAGAGGTTACGTGACGTTCCGTCGGGCGATTACTTCAGCAAAAACGCATTCAATTTATCGCATAGCAAGCGACATATCACGCGGAACGTTACGCGACCGGAAGTAACTGCGCGCGTAACTGAACGTCCATTTGTGACAGATTTCTGTCCTTTTGGCAGATTTCACTCCCCAATCACCTGAAGACGACGCCACGTAATTTTCGGTCGCGTAACGCTCTGAACAAGACGCCGCGTTTAATTTTGGTTTGTCTGTCATAGCAACGGAATATTTCGCGCCGAACTTTCGGCGCCGTACGTTTGGCGCTGTACGTTCGGCAGGTGTGGCGCTACACTTAAACTTACAATTTGTACGTAATGACTTTAAAACACACTTTATCAAGTAACAGTAATGATCATATCGGCTTAAAATACGGTAATGCTCAGCGAGCGAAAAATTCACATAACCTATAGAATTATCTGCTTCCGGGTCGTCACTTTGCTGTGCTAAACAATTTAGTATTGGAACAAAATGTTCTTGTTCTTGTTATTCAGAATTAATTTCATATTTTACAATAAACTAGGCCAAAGCTGATTTTATAATTCGAATTTGCCGTGCCAATTTAAGTCAATAACGTAATACCGGATTGTGAGGGAGCGAAAGCCTCCTTTCTTCAAAGCGTTTTAAGCAGTTTTTTTTTGCTCAGTCTTCAGGACCTAAATATTTTGTTCTTGTTGATATTTATGAAATTAATACAATATCATTATCAAAAATCTTTTATTATTTCGTATCTAAGTATTACAAGTATTAAGTACCTACTTAATAGGAGTTTGTATTTAAGTTCGTACTTTGATATTTGAACTGGAAGAATCTATTATTGGATATACTTAGATAGAATGATTATTTAGGTATGCGTACGTTTATGCGAATTTTTGTATATTTTCTTAAGCGTACGATACATTCTAAATTTGCATACTTACTTGAACGGAAGTGGCGTGTTCTGTCTTGGAGGGCGATCAACCTCGACTGGTCATGCGGAATCAGTAAGTAAGAAGTATGTAGAAGGCTGAGAAATATAGATTGCCAGGAATAATTTAAATCGCCGCGTGCTTTTGAATTGGACCAGTCCAAGTATTCCTGTGGGTGTCGATAACAGCACTTCAGCATCGACTTGGGGTGACTGACAGACAAATTAATAAATGTCTAGTTTGCCGGCAGCAGCGTCGTCGGTGCTTAGCCAACGCCACAGGGCTAGCACACTCGTGAAATAAAGCTCATCCATTCTGGTGATGAAAATAGCATTGTTCACCTGTGTAACCAACAACAACTGCGTTCTTGACCCGCCTCCGCCTGCCAATCGTAAAGGTTATGTCAATAACGTCCTTCCAATAAGGAGAGGGCTGCTTTTCCACCAGAGCTGTGCGAGGTAGCTAAGCGGTGTGCGAGGAAAAAATCCACCAATAGAATCACTAGGCTAGGAAAATGAAGTGATTTTATTGGTGGATTTTTTCCTCGCACACCGCTCAGCTACCTTGCACAGCTCCGGTGGAAAAGCAGCCAGTCCAGCTGTGCACAGAAACGAGGCAGTAGGTACTGTGGCGCGCTATGCGTACCTACTGTATGCACGCCGCTTTCCAAGGTACCGCGCTTGACAGTACCTACTAAGGCGAAGCAGTAATAAAATAGAAACGGACGCAATAAAGTACGTTTTAATTAAGGTCACGGTGTCAGGTGTGACAACCAGAGAGGTGAGAAAGCAACGTGCTTCGCTGTAAGAACCGTTGCACTATGTAGGTATCACAAATTTATTTATTTATTAAATTACATAATCAAAGCGCGCCACTCTACACTAGTCCGAAACGCGGTTTTCCCATCCCACCTCTTTGATACTACTCGTAATACTTCTACCTACTTCTGCGCCAGAGCACAGGCCAGAGGTAAATAAAGACCTTCCGAGAATTATCTATCTGCTGGTACTGTCGCAACGCGGACCTTCCCCGGAAGAGAGTTACGACACATTACCCCTCTGTCAATGTACATACATGCCCAAATGGGCATGCGCATTTATAAAAACCAGTTGCGGTCGGATCTCTTCGTAGACCGAGTCTAGTCACGCAAGTAAACAGCCGTAGTATCAGACGGTGATCTGCCGCATTTTTACCAGTTATGTTCTCTGGAAACCCCATTGTCTGTTTTACTGTGTCTAAAAGTACCTACTTATCAAGCTTGTACATAATATGATCTGAATTAGTACATACTTTAAAAAATTACCTTTACGGTGTATGTAGGTATTTATTATAAGTACTTTTTTTTTGCGTTACTCTCATTATTATCTAAAGATGGGGTCGCTGCAGATGTTCTCCCAAAAATCAAAACTCTTTTTAGAGTGCATAATATGTTGCTATATACCTATCCACTCTATCTACAAAAGAGTTATGATTATAATTAAATGCGTATTTAATTATTTTTTCTCTTTGATTAAATGACATACCTACAGCCAGCGTGACACTATTTTATATGACGATAATAACAACAACAGCTTTGTACCAATTTTTCAGAACCAATTCTTTTCATTCCATAATGTTATTTTATCTGATACGGATACCTAAGTTTATTTTTTAGCACCAAAGCATGAGTAACACTCAGAAAGGCAACCCCAGTAACCCCCGAAGCAATGTCGCTTGTGTCGGCGCCTACGACCCAGAAAAGTGCGTTACAATTTGTATTTACTGATTACTAGCTTTCCTGTAGGCATGAGGAGTTTTCTCGCTGTAAAAGGTAGTCTATATTATTTCCCAAGCTATATTCTATCTTTATACTAAGATTAATTTAAATCGGTTTAGTAGTTTCGGAGCCTATTCAATGCAAACAAACAATCAAGTCTTTCCTTTTTATGATATTAGTGTAGAAAGGGAGCTAGCTAAACTAGCTAGAGCTATTGAGTAGCAATGGGCGGGGACATTGCGCGTAGAATCGACGACGGCCATTGGGGCAAAAAGGATCTTGAATGGCGGCCGCGCACTGGAAGACTTGGCGGCGTGGGTCCTTGTGAAGAACTGACGATACGGGTAGCGCAGAACCGATTGTTGTGGAGTAGAAGAAAAAATATAGGTACGATACACATGCTCATTTAATATCTAACTACTGCTATTCTGGAATCAAAAGAGCAATTTTGTTGACTTCTTTCAGGTACGTGCTGGTGGATACACCAAACACGGTTCTGACAGATGAATCATTGACACCCAACAGACCGCCTTGCCTCACACAGCGCACTGTGGGGAAATACCTAAGGCCACTAACCAGAGAGCTCGATGAACAACCACCCAGGTACAACTAGTCTTTGCTTACCCAAGTGTTCGTAGAAATTTCAAAATTAGAGTTTAATTGTGTTTTGGCATGGTTCCCCAAAATATGGAACATTCTTGCCCCATCTTTCCAATTTTATTCAAATCCATTCAAAAAGCATGAAAGCGGACGAAACACATACAAAACAAACGACTCAAGGGCTCCAATTATACCATATATAATATATATGGTATAATTGGAGCCCTTACATATTATGTATAACGGCGGTAACTAAAACCGCAGAATATATAATAGTCAATCGCGAGATTAGTAATTTTGTATGATTATTTTATTACAAAGGGAAAAAAATTGAACGGAGTTGGTATATTTGGGAGCCCTTGAGTCGTTTATATTTAACTATGTTCGTATTGATTTCATAAATGTTACTCATTATTTAAGACCGACAGTAGACGAGCTACCTGATGCCGTGATAGACCGGTTGGTGAAGAAAGACAGGGCTTTCTGGGTGGACAAGCCCGGGGCCAATGCTTACGTGCTCCACGACGCTTATTATAGGTGTGGCATGACCACGGATAAAATTTTGCCAAGTAAGTAATGCATTGTGGTTCCCGGCTTGTGATAGTGAATTGAGGATTTAATGTTAATAATCTCAATGTTTGGACATTCAGAGGGGAATGCCGCCGCCATGATGGTGGTACTATGTCTTTTACGTAGTATGCATACACATAGGTACATTATTATATAATACCTGTCTCAAGTGAGAGTGCGCACGATTATAAATTTATTTGCGCTTGTTGAGAGCATCGGTGGCCAAGTGGCTAGGCCCCTTGTCTTCCATTCAGAAGTTCGCGGGTTCAAACCTCAGCACGTACCAAATGTGCTTTCGATTTTCGTATTCATATGTTTATTCGACGCTCTTGCGGTGAAGGAAAACATCGTGAGGACACCTGCATACACCTGCGAAGAAATTCAAAGGTTGTGTGGGAAGTTGACCAACCCGCACTGGGCCAGCGTGGTCGACTAAGGCCTATCCACCCTTCGGTGGGGACATATACTTATGAGCTGTTAACGGCGCTTGTTGTACCTACTCCTTTTATAATACATTGTAGTCGTAGAGCGGCAGCAAAAACAACTTTGCAAATAAAGGTATTTTTGCCGCTTCGATTGTCTAATTTGCTTTCGCACAATTTGGAATGGGTGCGCCTCTTCTTGACTGCAAATAAACTTGGTAATCTTGCGCACTCCTGAGACATGAATACATAATTATTTCTTTTATACCTACTATGTTTTTTATCAACAGCTTAATTCTGATTTTTCTTTATTCATAAATTAAATATCTCTAGATCACCAATAATCTACGTAGTCTCAATGTTATTAAAACAAACATTATGGATATTTTAAGATCACCAAGACGTGTTCCCTCGTTCATACCAGTATGACCTGGACTGCGTCATGTACCGTACGCTTCACGCCTGCGACGGTTTGGGTCAACCTGCAGGCTCTAAAAAGGTTATTATAGTTGCTCTTAATATAAAATAGTCCCTTTGCTTACTCATCATGTGTGTTTCGCCGTTAACCTACTTTACTAACCCTCCTGGTGTCAGGAATTATTGAGCCGCCTAGAGCCTCATTTACACCGAGGCAACAACTTGCAACAGTGTCGCATGCCACACAATTGATAAACAAATTTTACAGTAAGATGCTTTGAAAATTATCTAGCCATCATGTTGCCTCGGTGTAAACCGCGTGCCTCATAAATTATCTTATTGTAGGTACTTACCTATCATGCGACATGTTGTTGCCTCGGTTTAAAAGAAGTTTTTTTTAGACTTCTGACACGGTTCGTATACCTGTGACTAAATCCGTATATAGTAGCCGGGACCAACGGCTTTAGGTGCCGGACAATTTATGTAGAATGGCCTATATCCTAACCTAACTGGGGAGCTCACACACAGTGACATGTTTGACGAGTGTCCCAACGGGAATCGAACCCAGAACCTCGATGATGTGAGCTCGGGTACGGACGGTAAAATTATTGTATATTGAATGTAACCTCCTTGTTCACAACTCTTTTGCGGGGCTATATTTAAATTTTTCAGCCTGTACCGCCAGTAAGTTATTTTTTGACAGCCATTAAATAAAAACAATTGAATACATTTTCGCAGAGATGGAGAAAAGTGAATTTCGAGTGTTAATTAAACATTATTTTTTGCGCAAAAAAACAATTACGGAAACGAAATAAACGCTTGATAAATATTATGGGGACTCTGCTCCGTCGATTAAAATGATTCATAAATTGTTTACGGATTTTCGGTGTGGTCGTACAAGCACAAGTGATGCTGAACGCCCAGGACGCCCAGTTGAAGTCACTACTCCAGAGATGATCGCTAGAATCCATGACATAGTGTTGAACGACCGAAGAGTAAAAGCGTAAAAGTGAGCGAGATAGTTGACATAGTAGGCATCTCAGACGAACGTGTGCGCAATATCTTACACCAACATTTAGATATGAAAAAGTTCTCCTCGCGATGGGTGCCGCGTTTACTGACTCAATATCAAAAAAGCATGCGAGTTACCACGGGTTTGGCGTTGTTAAAGCGGAATAAACCTGATTTTTAGCGTCGTTATATAACGGTAGACGAAACATGGATCCACCACCATACACCAGAAACCAAGGAACAATCGAAACAATGGATTGCTAGGGCGAACCAGCTCCGAAGAAGGCCAAAGCACTTTTATCGGCCAATAAGGTGATGGCTACGGTTTTCTGGGATAATCCATATTGACTAGGTACCGTGAAGGGTAAAACGATAAATGGCGTATATTATGCCAATTTATTGGACCAATTTACCCAAACTTTACCTAAAAAAAAAACGACCGCATTTGGCTAAGATGAAAATCCTCTTCCGCCAAGACAACGCACGAGTGCACACCTGCGCGATTGCCATGGCCAAATTCCATGAGTTGCGATATGAGTTGCTATCTCACCCACCATATTCGCCAGATTTGGCCCCTTGCGACTATTTCCTGTTTCTAAATTAAAAAAAATGGCTCCGTGGAAAAAGATTTAGCTCCAACGAGAAGATCATGCTCGAAACCAATGCCCATTTCGAAGGGTTGCCTAGTCGGAAGGGATCGAAAAGCTTGAGAAACGCTGGATGGAGTACCTACATTGAGTTAGATGGAAATTACGTTAAAAAATAAATCATAATTTTTAAATAAAGTTGTCTCCTTGTTTAAATTTTACCAGACTTATCACTCCGCCCTCGTACTAAACGAACGCGCTGAAGATATTCGGACTGTTCATAATATCCGTGCTTATTTTATACTCGCTGAGGCGTACTCTATCCCTCCCAGAAAAATGTCTATTTATACTCTAAGTTTAAATTATTACAATAACAGGGTGCAAAAACCTCGCTTCGCTCTTGAATTTATTTCCAATAGCTCCCACTTTAACAATTAGTAATTTTAATTGTCCAGTTTGATATCTGTCCAAAATGGTCAATAATTTGAACTCCATTCCGGCGGAATCACTCTATACTGTATTGTTTTGTGTGTCAGTAGCATTAACTTTGCACAGGGTCCACTGGCGCCGTATTGTCGAGACTGCAGCAACGAAAGCGGGGCGCCTCAGTCGCCATTGTTTCAGGAGTCTACCACTAAGAGATGGAGATACTATCCTAAACTAACAGCGAGGCTGACCAAACAAGAACTACAAGCATCGATGAAAGAGTATGTTGCTAAATTCCTAACTTTTGGCTCCTAAAATTAACATTCTCGATCAATTTGAAAGACCCCGCACAAAATGTATGAAAAAAGCCGCACGTGGGCAAGTAGCTAAATCTCGCGGACTGGCGAGTTTACTACTTTCAGGTCGTAAACTCGTGCCAAACTACGTTTATTTCAAGAGCTGTTTTATACTTATATTGAACTTGGTGAACTTGGTTGAACAGATACGTTTAAACGCAACAGCAAACGTGGATTTTAAGAAAAATTATAAGTATGTAAGGTACTTAATTAAAGTTTTTTTTTTGTCAGAGTGGGGCTACCTTTCCGGAGTGAAGCATGCAACTGGTATAACAAGAACTACCCTTCAGTCAAATACAACTTTATATTGCGTAAATTTTCAAAGTGATTTTAGTAACCAATACCAATACAAACTGTAATCGTTAATAAATAAATACATTACCTATACCTATACACAAACCTATACCTGAATTGGACATACATGTATCCTACTAATAATATTAGCGCGAAAGTTTGTCAAGATGGATGTATGGATGTTTGTTACTATTCCACGCAAAAACTACTGAATACCAACATTTTATTGAAACTACAATAAGCTTGTACATCAGAATAACACATAGGCTACTTTTTACCGCGGGAGAAAATCCCTTCCTCCCTCATTCCAACGGGAAAAAGGGTATTTGTCTATTGTGCTGTTAGCGCGTGCGAAGCCGCGGGCGTAAAGCTAGTTTATAGATTAACGATATCAGTTTGCATGTCGCAGCCACCTGGTTAAATTAGCCAACTAACTGGACGCCTAGGCCGTTCATTGAATTCCGGCATCCAACTAAATAGCTGAAGTAGGACTAGCCAAGTTATTGATTGCAACGTTTAACCAGATGACTGAATATCGTGAAGTCATTTAGTTAAATTGGATATTGTTTAGTTTGAGGTGTTTGGTTAGGGTGACTAAGATTACTTGACGCATTTTTTCACGAATAGGTACTTACCACTATGAAACTAAGTAAATAAGGTTTGATAGATGTATAAAAGTATTATAAAAACTAAAAAAAAATAGGATAGTTTTATTTAGGAAACCATAAAATTTTACTGTCCAAATGACTAGGCATTATTACCACAACTTACTTCTATTTAATAAAAACTCTGATCACAATATTATTAATCTTTAGTAAGTTTGTATTTATTAAGAACTACGTATTTACATATTTACGCAACAAAAATACATGTTGTTACATTTAGATCCGCATAATACTTTTTTATATATTGGTTACACACGTTAAATAATTTCATGCACAGATTCTTTTCGCTGCTAGATTGATTGGAAAGCATGTTCACCCTAACATTTCAGATATTGTTCCTAACCTCCAACACTTTTCCAGTAATACGTGGCTTTGTTTGAGATCCTAAAATAAAAGACACTATATATGCGTCTTTATAAAAAAAAATAGTGCTTAACATTCACGATTTACTCCAGAGTAAGAAAAATCGCGCTTTGGTTTACGCTATTGACGCCATATTTGTTTTGGTGACTACTAGCGCTGCAGTGGTAAAAAAACTGAACTAAATTTGAATTACTTGGCTGAGTCTTGGTCAGTCATCTTGAAAGGGCTGACTTTCAATACGTCAAGTAGTTAAACGTTGAGTGATTCTAGTTCAGTTAACTATCGGCCTAGGAATCCAAGTGGGTGCCGGCGTCCAATGAACGGCCTAGGTGTCCAGTTAGTTGGCTAATTTAACAAGATGACTGCGACATGCATACTACCTTGATGCCTACTAAATGCCTTGCACACATTTTTCAGTCAGAGATTCGAACCCGGAACCTTTGTAACGAGAATAGTGAATAGAGTGAGTTAAACTTTCTTCTGTGCCTCTACAGAATGGAGGAGGCACGGGAAAAAATATTAGAGTGACAGGTAAATTGTAGTAATTGAAAAGATTGTTTTCGTAAATGGAGTCAGCCAGCATAGTAAATTATCAAAATTCCTCAACAACTGTGTGTTATTTATGATGTATATTCTAACGAAATAAAAAACTAACTTTTATAAAATAAGTAGGTATATAATATTAATATTCTTAATTGTACATTATTTAACACCACAAAATAATTTACTTACTTCGGTGATTTCATCTTTTTTTAAAGGCAATATGTTTCCCATAATTATTTTTAACTCCTGTTCAATGGAATTCGTTTATGGTTAAAAATCGATTATTGCTCGTTTAGTATTATGTATGTATTACGTTTAATTTCGTATTGATTCAGCGACTACTGATTAGGAGTAGGTAAGGTTTATATTTTGCCGAAAAAAGGGACAGGAAGGACTTTCCACAAATAGTTTACGATTACGTACAAACGAGCCTTGACTTCATGAGACTTCAATTTGGGGCATGAAATAAACAATCTTTGAAAAGTAGGTACCTACTTTCTCATCCTCATTGGACCACATTATTTACTAGCTCATGGCTGTTTGATGTTAGGGGTTTCAGGTTGTTTGTTATGCACAAAAACATTAGCTTGGTGTTTTGACTTGGTGTTGATTGTTACTGTTTGGCCCGTTTCCCACAACATTGCGAGCAGCAAGTGCACTCCGGGTCGCACTGGGTCTCCCTCGTGTCGACGCGGTAAGCGGGGGTCTTCACAGTACCCTTCGGGGTTACCAGCTCTAGTTCCATCCGACAGTGTCGATCGCCTGTAGGGCCCACTTTTGCCACCTTTATTAACATAACACTGGGGTAACATTGGGGTAATTCCAATAATGGAGGTATAACGAAAATACGGAAATATATAAGTATTACCAGACCAGACGGTACTAGCTTCATGACTGCTAAAGATATGGCTGGCGTCTAGGCTAGACAATACCCTTTGTAAAAAATGCTGTCTGGTCTGGTAGTATTTCGCAACTTTCGGGTTGTGTGCAATTTATTCAAACTGAATGAAGTCCAAAAAGTTTTCTAAGTGAAAAGATTACCAATTTAGATTTCATACATAGTACACCGATATCGACGAGGGCTTACGTTTCAAGAAGACATTAAAATTTATAAACATACCCAAGTAACTATAGCTACCTACTAAGTACTATGTCCATGAACATTTACTTACCTTGAGAACAAAAACGTCTTTTCTGGGATGAAGTACTTTTTGTGTCAAGTCCGGGGCAGGGACATCAGTTGGAACTAAGGCGCATAAATGAGGACATGGTCCCTTTTCCTTCTTGCCACGGTGACTATGATGGCTGCTTTCCTTCTTTGAAGGTGTTTTCTGGCCAGATTTTATGGACGGTTCTTGTGATTTATTAGACTTAGAGCTCATTGCTATTTTTTAATATGATTCAGTGAATTTTGCCTAGAAATTTTGATATTTGAAGTTTGATAAAAATAATACCAGGTGTCAATTCATCGTAACAACAAGTCATCCATCAAAGAGTAAAGTAGGTACTTATCTTTTTTTCTTACAACCAAAATCTTTCATGACATTGCTACAGAAGAAAGCCCGACACAGACTACAGAGGCTGCGTGCGTGTGCGCGGTCAGAGGAAAAATAAATAAATAATAATAATATATAAATATTAATTAATATTAATAATAATATATATATATATTATAATATTAATATATATATATATTAATATTATTAATATTAATTTAATGCGCGGTGGCGGCGGGCAGGATAGGATAGTGAACACAAAATCATGTTAAAATCTTTGTGTTACTATATTTGGTTTTCAAATAGGTAGTAAATTTACAAATTATCTTTAGATAAGATAAATTTTAGTAGGTATAATTTATCTTTAATTCTAACCCTCATGGCTAGTAAAAGCCTTTGTCGTAAATGTGAAATAACTTTGACCAACAACGTATAATAAGTAGAATTATTTAGGGCATTTTTAATAATTTTGTACACCCGTTTACGCCATTATTTCCTCCAGTCCGCGCGGAGACAAATTCACGTATGTAGGTAGGTACCTACCGTAGCGCCGAGGTTCGGGTTATAAATATGTGCTCGCCACCGCAGCCCGCCTGTTTGAGCCTGGCTGTGTTAATAACAGTGAAGCTTGACTCGTATCGTAAGTACGTAGCTTCGAATATGACGAATGTAGAGCTCCACATATAATATAAATACGATTTAGCCTGCTTCTAACCTATTTTAATGAAACTGGATCAAGTCTCACAAAGTTTACAACCAGCAGGATCTCATGTCTGGGAGATGGAGACTACGGATATGTTCTACTTAATTGGCATGTATTTAACCCGGCGACAAAGTAATCGAAATCAGGGATACAAAAAAAAAATGGGTGCTAAAAATAATGGGTTGGCGGCTAATGTGAGGTAACATTTTAAGCATGAAGTGAGTGGCTACTAAATAAATTGATTGGAAGGTAGTATTTAAATTGAAACTGGCATCGAGTATTTTGTTTTGGAAACTAAATTTATTTTCAAGCAGCAACATAATGGCAGATAAAAAAAGACAAATAGGCATTCAAAAAATTCACTACAGGGTCTCTATTTAAAATAAATGGGGTGTGTAGTTAAATATAATTAAGGGCAAAAAAAGTAATTTTGGCGACACTTTAAGGGCGTTATTTAAAGTTAAAATAGGATGTAGCCTTTTTTTCGTCATCGGTCCCGTAGCCAAGTTGGTAGTCTTGCTTGATAGTAGTAAACATGGATAATGGCTCGAAGGACAGAGTAAGGGTGAGGCTACACGAGCGTAATTTTGTGAGTCGTGAGCGGCAGAAATTCTATCGCGCAAATTCTGCCGGCAGAAATTCAGTCCCCAGTGGTGTCCAATGACGACTCTGAGGTCAAAATTGGAAAAATTGGCCGCCATTTTGAACTTTTTTGTTTCTGAACGGATTGCTCTCAAAATCGATATCTAGGGTCCTCAGTGGTGTCCAATGACGAATCTGAGGTCAGATTTGGAAAAAATGGCCGCCATTTTGAACTTTTTGGTTTCTGGTCCGAATGCTTCCAAAATCGATATCTAGGGTCCCCAGTGGACTCCGATGACGATTCTGACATGAGAATTGAAAAAAATGACCACCATTTTGAACTTTTTTGTTTCTCGTCCGATTGCTTCCAAAATAGATATCTGGGTCCCCAGTAGACCTTAATGACGAATCTGACATCAGAACTGCAAAAAGTGGCCGCCATTTTGAACTTTTTTGTTTCTCGTCCGATTGCTACCAAAATCGATATTTGGGGTCTCCAGTGGACTCCGATGACGATTCTGACATCAGAATTGCAAAAAATGACCGCCATTTTGAACTTTTTAGTTTCTAGTTTTATTGCTTCCAAAATCAATATCTGGGGTCTCCAGTGGACTCCGGTGACGAATCTGACATCAGAATTGCAAAAAATGGCTGCCATTTTGAACTTTTTTGTTTCTGGTCCGATTGCTTCCAAAATCGATATCTAGGGTCTTCAGTGGACTCCAATGACGAATCTGACATCAGAATTTCAGAAAATGGCTGCCATTTTGAACTTTTTAGTTTCTGGTCTGATTGCTTTCGAAACAGATATCTGGGGTTCCCAGTGGACTCCGATAACGACTCTGACATCAGAATAGGCTATTTGACAATGCGAAAAATAAAGTGTTAATTACTGTAATCAGTATGTAATGTAAGTTTAATAAAAAGATAATTAAAAAAATATATAAAACCGCCTTCAACGTCCTAACCTACACTAAAAAGTTACAAATAAAATATAAATCTAGCTGAAAGCATAGCAATTTAATATGGCTATTAATATTCCTTATTTACATAAATTGTAACATCATATAAACATGTGTAGACATTGTTATACTCTTCACCTTGGAGTCGGTGCCAGTTGAGGCTAGGCTATTTAATCGAAACCACATCTGATCTCAAAAGTTCAGATCGATGAATATAAAAAATTTAATGAACGCGGTCAGAGTACTAGGTACTTAACCCACTATAGATGACTGCTAGCAGTAGAAGTCTTTTGGTCGAAATGATGGTGATTAGCTGGCACCGACTCCAAGATAAAGTGTATAACAATGTCTACACATGTTTATATGATGTTACAATTTATGTAAATAAGGAATATTAATAGCCATATTAAATTGCTATGCTTTCAGCTAGATTTATATTTTATTTGTAACTTTTTAGTGTAGGTTAGGACGTTGAAGGCGGTTTTATATATTTTTTTAATTATCTTTTTATTTTACCCTTTTTAGTGGAAATTTACCATGACAAGTTTACAGAATATATGAACCAAAACCGCATATTTCTTGTTATTTCAATTATAATATAACAAAAGCAACGCAATGAGTGAGCTGTTGTTTATTGAAGAGTTTTCGTTTTAATCATGAAGGAAGAAAACATTTTACGCGGGTATTAAGCAACACTTCTGATAGTATACTGCTTAGTTGACGGATCAGGGATCGCTGTTGTTGCTATTGACTACCCCGGTAATAAGGTATGAAGGACGCCGCCTTGTGGTTCCCGGCGACTTACCAAAAACAATTGCGCCTCGCTAGCGTAAGGGTTGTGGGTTGTGATAATAAACAACCTAACATCCATCCATCCGTCCACTGCGCGTTTGCTTGCTTGTTTATAAACATTTTTTTCTTTAAATATAAATTTTAAATATAAATATTTAAATAAAATAGACGAATGTATAGTTCCCGGCGCGTAACCTACAACCACTGTGAACCCCATTTCAATTGCCAAGCAGTGATGGAAACAAACAGCCTGAAACAGTCCCGCTGCTGAACTAAGGTTCCTTTAGGAGGCTTTTGGAAAAATCTTTACGGTTAGAAGGCGGGTTGTTGTTAGTTGTCCATTCTCACAGTAAGACACCCACCAGAAGAGTTTGGTTGATGCTTATTTAAGCGGCTATAAATAATAACGAATTAAATAAACAATTCAATACAAATATACACAATAAATAATACTAAAGTTAAAAAAAGCTAAATAACACACTTGATTTTATTATGTTACACTCTAACTTTTGTATCTAATGGTAGAAGCTTTCAGGTTTCCCACCAAATTATGAAAAAAAAAGAACTCTACGTTACTGGCACGGTTTTGATTGTATTTTTATTTATCTATCCCCATGCCTCTCTAGGTAGTTCGCTGCTCTCTAGGAAATAAAAGATATACCTAATATATGTATGGAAAAGCAAAAGGACAAAATACTAAATGCCCAAAGAAGTAAGCAATTCCCAATATTATTGCAAGTTGCAAGTTGATCACCATTGTATATGAGAAGTTCGATAAATAAATCCAGTAGCCATGTGATAAAATGTACGAAAATAATCGATAAATATACGTTACGCTTCATACCACATCACATCACTATTTTCAAATTCAGTAACCATTAAGTTTCTTGTTTTTTACATGCCAAATAAAGACAAATAAATGTCGTACTTTATTGATATTTTGTTTTTAGTTGGGCAAGTCATAACATGAATGTCTCTATCTTTTTCTAACGTACCGTATTCAAAGATGTGCGATAGAGTTAAAAGAAAAACCCCATCTCCCGCTTCCCCCTACCCTCCCACCCCTCTGAGCGGTCGCGTTGGTTTCGATACAAAATAGGCATGATTATTACTACTCCATATGGGCGCGTAAAATTTTTTCTTCCTTCATGGTTTTAGTCTTCTACTCCGCCATCAGATATAATCCAAATTTATATGAAACCATTTTGAGTTCAACTTCTATCTATAAAACAAAAAATTATTGAAATCGATTGATAAGAAGCCGAGATATTGCCAAAATAATTTACCGATCGGGTTAACGGCATCGTCAATTGAGGAGTTATTTCCTCATATCTTCAAATTTAATAATCCGATCTTAGCGAAATTTTTATGGGACCACCCTGCAAGTAAACCTGGTCGATTAAAAAAAGAATTTTGAAAATCGGTTCACAATTGGCGGAGATATCTTATAACAAACACACAAAAAAAAAAAAAAAAAAAAAAAAAAAAAAAACATACGCGTCGAATTGAGAACCTCCTCCTTTTTTGAAGTCGGTTAAAAATGGATATTTACTATGGGAAGTTGAAGATAATAATTAATTTATGTAAAAATCCGTAAATAAAAATGTATTTTTTTTGGCGTTTGTCACGTGACTCAAAACGCTCCTGATTAGTCGGGTATAGGACATATGTCACTAGCCAGTAAACATCGTTTTCTACTTAAGCAACTTGTAGGTAGTAGTACTGGCTAGTGACGTCACCGATGCCATTGCGACGCCATATTGTCAAAGTAGCGTTTTGGCGCGCTACTTAAATATTGAATTTTTATTTTGATATTTTTTAGGAAATATGTACCAGAATTAAAAAATACAACTATTACTGGGATCCACAAACTCTACTGAATAATAAAAAATATATTTTAAAAACCAGTCAAATAGCCTATTGGAAAAAATGGCCGCCATTTTGAACTTTTTTAGTTTCTGGTCCAATTACTTCCAAAATCAATAATCTGGGGCCTCGCCTGGAACAATCGAACCAGAGAAAAAAAAAATCAAAATGGCGGTCACTTTTTGGCAATTCTGATGTCAGAAACGTCATCGGAATCCATTGGAGACACCAAATATCGATTTTGGTAGCAATCGGACGAGAAACAAAAAAGTTCAAAATGGTAGCCATTTTTTGCAATCGTCATGTCAGAATCGTCATCGGAGTCCACTATGGACCCCAGATATCGATTTTGGAAGCATTCGGACCAGAAACCAAAAAGTTCAAAATGGCGGCCTTTTTTCCATTTTGACCTCAGATTCGTCATTGCACACCACTGGGGACCCTAGATACCGATTTTAAGAGCAATCCGTTCAGAAATATAAAAGTTCAAAATGGCGGCCATTTTTTTCCAATTTTGACCTCAGATTCGTCATCGGACACCACTGGGGACCCTAGATATCGATTCTGAGAGCAATCCGTTCAGAAACAAAAAAGTTCGAAATGGGGGCCATTTTTTTCAATTTTGACCTCAGATTCGTCATTGGACACCACTGGGGACCCTAGATATCGATTTTAAGAGCAATCCGTTCAGAAATATAAAAGTTCAAAATGGCGGCCATTTTTTTCCAATTTTGACCTCATCGTCAAAGTCAAAGTCAAAATATAAAAAGAAAAAAATCAAATTTTAGTTAAAAAATAAATAAATCAAAAATAAGTAAATCAAATTGGCTATGGCTAATAGCCCGCTCTGTCCCCCCTCGCCCGCACGTACCCCGCTTCTACCCAACCTCAACAGTCGCCGCTCGCGCCGTTCGCCATTTTTATTTAAATTATAATTTGAAACATTTTAAAAGAGACTTTTTATAATTATAAATAATATCCGTTTTAATTTTATAGCTGCCCTTTACTAAGACCCAGAATTTGCTTTATTATATGCCAACTAACAGTTGACAGAATACTATTTATATTACCTCACCAATAATATTAGTCGCCAAGTAATTATATTAGTCGCCAAGTAATTATTTATAGTAAGGTATATTCGGGTAAGATCGGATTTGGTAAAAGATCGGATCCCTTAAAAATAAAGCAAATTTGTGGATATTTTTAAATACTGGCAACGTAAAAAGCAAGACCATTTCATCCTGCTCCTCTTCGTAGGTCGCTTTTATCCCTAGACCTAATAGTTTATGTGTAGCGATGAGTTAAACAAAAAATGGCATTTTTCACATTTTAGGCACTGATCCGGACTTTTTCCTGGTTTGTTTTTTAGTGAATTCGGGTATCAAATTACATGTTTTCATAAATATTTCAACTGTATAGTCAGAATTTGCAAATAAGCTATAAATTAAAGTAATTAAAATTAATCTAGAGCTATTATTCGCAAAGATCCGATCTTTTGCCTGTTAGTTTAAGATCGGACTATAAACAGTCCGGTGTTTTACGTCGAAAAAAATTCCAGTGGTTCACAAACTGAAAGGTAAAAATATATTTTCACGCACAGAATGAAAGCTGGTATAGTGAAATAAGAATACATAAAATACATTTTAATTTTAGACACTTCTTTAAGGCCTTTTTTTCCAATTTATTGACACCCAATAAGTACTAAAAATGAACAAATATTTTCCTAAAATTTACTTAACTCGAGTATATTATGTTTTACCTAAATAATTTCGTTTAAGTTACACATTACTAGTCCATCTAGTCACTTTATTTTTAAATTCTGTCCCTTTTTTAACTTGTACTTTCTTTTTAAAAATATATAGGCTCGCAAAAGCACGTCTTGTGCTAAAGTTTGAGAACCATAATTTTCTAAAATTTTATCATGCAGGTAAAGATCGGACATCAAAAGTCGAAAATATAATCAAAACGTCGGTCCCACCACATACAAAGAGCTTTTAAAAAAAAAGCACTATTGACGAAAACTAGATGAAATGCCGGACACAGACCTAGTAAGCACCTTATCCAACTATCAATAGAATTGAAATTAGATAGTAGTCCGAACTTACCACTCTAAGGTCCGATCTTTTCCTACCACTTTTTAAAACATACCTGATTTTTAAATGGCTGTAAAATCCAAGCTGCTAGGCCTAGAAATCGGATTGAACTCTGGATTATAGAATGGTCTTCTGCGCTCAGTTTACTGTTTATTTCGTCGAAATAGCTTTCATACATTTTGAGAAATATGAAGTTTCCCAAAGTCCTTTTCACTTGCCGAAAAACCGTCCGATCTTACCCGAATATACCTTACCTCACCTATAATTTCAATAGTCGTACTTAATATATTAGCTACCCTAAAGTAGCCGCCAATATTTCGTTTTTATGATAGCCTGGTGTTGCCGCTTGTTTACATTAAATAAACGCCGAAACATTTGATTGCAGCTTGCAGCCGTATTAATTTATTAGTTGCCAACAGTTAGTCGCCATATCAGTTTTTAGTCGCCGCGAAAATAATAAGCCTACTTAATTTATGCTGTATCTTTGTTCCGTATAAAAACGGAAATAAGTAGGTACCTAGTTTGAACCCGTAACCTCCATGTGATGATGTGACGCGAGCGTCTTACCACTCGATCGCAGAGGCTGTTGTATCTTTGATAGGACTATTTTCTACAGGACTTTGTTGAATGAAAAGCGACTTTTATTCAATTCTTGGTATACCTACGTTTATGCGACGCTCTTAATTCGTGACACACAAATATCGAATCTCAGTAGGTATAGCTTGGCCATTAAGAGTAGAAATTAATTAAAGAGGAACTAAAATGTTTCCGCAAATGACAACACCACATCTGTTGTCAAACGACATTTGTTTGTGATTTCTGGATAAATATACGTTTTAGTCAGTGAATTGTTGTTAGAAATAGGTAAAACGATAAAAAGTGGCACCAGAGAAGTAATATATAATGTTTTTAAAAGATGTTTGGCGGAATACCATGCCGGGAAACTTCTCACAGAATTGGATGACCTTTACAAACGAGTTGCTTCTATGACAGGTATTTATACACTCTAATTCTATATGAAATACGTAGTTCGCGATATAAATTACAATAATTGTTAGTTAAATGAGTAAGCAAAATTACGACATCGATGTTTTCTACGGATTAATCTAATTTGAGAGGTTATGTTTACATTCGAGAAAAGAAGCTTTATATATAGCGCGACTGCATAATTTTGGTCGTTACACACTACATTATAATGTTTTATTTTGATTACAGGAAAATCGGAAAGACTGTCCGACGCTTGATTGATGAAGGGCACAAAGGTGGCAAGTTTTCAACGCCTGCAAAGCATAGATTAGGCCGCCCGAAAATAAAATTAGATGACTTTACCATCTAAAATATAAGAAATCTGAAATGGAAATGGGCTGGCCATGTAATCAGAATGGAATAAATGGACGAGAAAAAATAACTAACTGGATACCAAGAGACAAAAAAAGAAAAGAGGCAGACCAAGGAAGCGCTGGGAAGATGTCTTCAAGGAAAAGTGTGGCCCGTATTAGTTCTCCATAGCGAGGGATAGAGAGAAATGGAGGAGACTGGGGGAGGCCTACGCCGAACAGGCGACTTTCATAGAATGAAATAACAATGAAAGATTAAGATTTTTTTTTTAATAAGCATGCTAAATTAAAATAATAAATTTAATAAAGTAATGCAATCTATGATAGAATAAAGGCTCATTTTATTTTATTTTATTTATTTTATTTCAGGTAAAAACAACCCATTTGTACAATAGTACCAATAATTTATAAAAACACATTAGTAGGAAAATAACAAAACAAAATTAAATACCAAGTCATGTCATACATATAATAACAGAATGTTAGATTTCACTTTTTGTTCGCACTCTGGTGCGCGCACAGCCAGTGTCTCAGCAATTTCGAATTATAAAAAAATACAAGTATCAAATTCATTAAGGTCCTAGTATAGATGTTGCCATGCAAACGATAGTAGCGCCCCCCTTTTTTGTCAACTCTTTATGGTCAAGCTATACCTACTTTTTTAACCTTTCAACCGCATGGTCTGAAATATAAAACTTACCAAATCGAACTCACAACGCCGCCGCCGTCTCATAAAAAATATAGTCAATTACACTAAAAAAACAGTCAAAACATTAATCTTTTTAACATTACTTAAAGAACTCCCCACAATTGTAAAAGTACACATTATTGAAACTGCATTGTGTATTATTATAATACCTGCGTGATGAGAGCTATTAATAAACTATGAAGAAGCGTTGAATATTTGATAAATGCTCGCCCAGCCAATACAAAGTCCGGTAAATAAGACACGGCTTATTATTTTCGCGGCGACTAAAAACTGATATGGCGACTAACTGTTGGCAACTAATAAATTAATACGGCTGCAATCAAATGTTTCGGCGTTTATTTAATGTAAATAAGCGGCAACACCAGGCTATCATAAAAACGAAATATTGGCGGCTACTTTAAGGTAGCTAATATATTAAGTACGACTATTGAAATTATAGGTGAGGTACTATAAATAATTACTTGGCGACTAATATAATTACTTAGCGACTAATATTATTGGTGAGGTAATATAAATAGTATTCTGTCAACTGTTAGTTGGCATTAATAAAGCAAATTCTGGGTCTTAGTAAAGGGCAGCTATAAAATTAAAACGGATATTATTTATAATTATAAAAGGTCTCTTTTAAAATGTTTCATATTATAATTTAAATAAAGTAGCGCCCCCAATAAAAATAAAAATGGCGAACGGCGCGAGCGGCGACTGTTGAGGTTGGGTAGAAGCGGGGTACGTGCGGGCGAGGGGGGACAGAGCGGGCTATTAGCCAATTTGATTTATTTATTGTTGATTTATTTATTTTTTAACTAAAATTTGATTTTTTTTTTATTATATTTTTTTTTAATATTTTGACTTTGGCTTTGACGATGACGACTCTGAGGTCAAAAATTGAAAAAAATGGCCGCCATTTTGAACTTTTATGTTTCTGAACGGATTGCTCTTAAAATCGATATCTAGGGCCCCCCCCAGTGGTGTCCAATAACGAATCTGAGGTCAAAATTGGAAAATATGGCCGCCATTTTGAACTTTTATGTTTCTCAACGGATTGCTCTCAAAATCGATATCTAGGGTCCCCAGTGGTATCCAATGATGACTCTAAGGTCAAAATTGAAAAAAAAATGTCCGCCATTTTGAACTATTTTGTTTCTGAACGGATTGCTCTTAAAATCGATATCTAGGGTCCCCAGTGGTGGCTAATGACGACTCTGAGGTCAAAATTGGAAAAAATGGCCGCCATTTTTAACTTTTTTGTTTCTGAACGGATTGCTCTCAAAATCGATATCTAGGGTCCCCAGTGGCGTCCGATGACGAATCTGAGGTCAAAATTGGAAAAAATAACCACCATTTTGAACTTTTTTGTTTCTGAACGGATTGCTTTCAAAATCGATATCTAGGGTCCCCAGTGGTGTGCAATGACGAATCTGAGGTCAAAATGGAAAAAAGACCGCCATTTTGAACTTTTTGGTTTCTGGTCCGAATGCTTCCAAAATCGATATCTGGGGTCCCCAGTGGACTCCTATGACGATTCTGACATCAGAATTTCAGAAAATGGCTGCCATTTTTAACTTTTTAGTTTCTGATCTGATTGCTTTCGAAACAGATATCTGGGGTTCCCAGTGGACTCCGATGACAACTCTGACATCAGAATTGGAAAAAATGGCTGCCATTTTGAACTTTATTAGTTTCTGGTCCAATTACTTCCACCAGACACCAAATATCGATTTTGGTAGCAATCAGACGAGAAACAAAAAAAATCAAAATGGCGGCCATTTTTGCACTTCTGATGTCAGAATCGTCATCGGAGTCCACTGGGGACCCTAGATATCGATTTTGGAAGCATTCGGACCAGAAACCAAAAAGTTCAAAATGGCGGCCATTTTTTCCAAATCTGACCTCAGATTCGTCATTGGACACCACTGGGAACCCTAGATTATCGATTTTAAGAGCAATCCGTTCAGAAACAAAAAAAGTTCAAAATGGCGGCCATTTTTTCCAATTTTGACCTCAGAGTCGTCATTGGACACCACTGGGGACTGAATTTCTGCCGGCAGAATTTGCGCGACAGAATTTCTGCCGCTCACGACTCACAAAATTACGCTCGTGTGGCCTCACCTTTACTCTGTCCTTCGAGCCATTTATCCATGTTTACTACTATCAAGCAAGACTACCAACTTGGCTACGGGACCGATGACGAAAAAAAGGCTACATCCTATTTTAACTTTAAATAACGCCCTTAAAGTGTCGTCAAAATTACTTTTTTTGCCCTTAATTATATTTAACTACACACCCCATTTATTTTAAATAGAGGCCCTGTAGTGAATTTTTTGAATGCCTATTTGTCTTTTTTTATCTGCCATTATGTTGCTGCTTGAAAATAAATTTAGTTTCCAAAACAAAATACTCGATGCCAGTTTCAATTTAAATACTACCTTCCAATCAATTTATTTAGTAGCCACTTCATGCTTAAAATGTTACCTCACATTAGCCGCCAACCCATTATTTTTAGCACCCATTTTTATTTTTTTTGTATCCCTGATTTCGATTACTTTGTCGCCGGGTTAAATACATGCCATAAGACACTAGTGATGTGAAAGTACTCATTTGAAATTTATGTTGGACTTTTCCTAACTCTACTATTTGTGAATTGTACAGTAGGCAGCACATGCGGCTGGACATTCGCAACACGATTTTCGCTCCTACTACTACAGGATAAAGACGCTCCCAATGTCATTATGTCCAGCCGCATGTGCTGGCTACTGTACCTACTAGCGTATATTTTATAAATAGCTTTCCGCCCGCGACTTCGCCCGCGTGGGATTCGGTTAAGTGACGATTAGTTTAGGTAATTCCCGGTATTCTATTTTTATTAACTTTTTGAAATACATGGTGCAAATTTTTATTCAATGCTTATTTTATTTCACTGTCGGACTGTACTTTGGGGTAAAAATTCGGATGAAACAAAAGTGAATTCCGACTGTCCATCCCGTTCAGGGTGGATAGACGGACACGCGTTTCCGATTATCCACCTTAAGCTGTCTGTTTTAAGGTGGATAAACAGAATGTCTTACGTAGGTAATACAAAACAATTAGTACAAATATAATTTTTTGTTGCCTGAACATTGTGGTCATTACTCGATAAAAAATTAAAAACATCTACGCTCTGTGCTGTCACTCGTCTTGATTGTTATTTTATTAGTTAGGTAGTTACGCCACGCCCCGCCGCCGTAGTCTTATAAATAAGACCGCATATCGTCGTTGCCAAAACAAGACCTTGTATGTGCACAGATGGTACTTTTGAGAAAATCGAAAAAAACTTCTCAGTGAAAAAAAAATGTATGGAGGCATGTCAATTTTATTTTTGTTATATATGTATCTATATTTCAGACATTTTTTATAGTTATTACAGTATCGATACCGAGACATTAATCCACTTTTTTTATTTATTTTTCACGACTTCTGCACATGAGAGGTTTTGGTTGCTAATTTTAGAAACATAGGAGGTTTTATGAAACTAAAAATAAAAGACTACTATAAAATCAACCTCTATAATCTCACGTATTTTAAGTCGACATTCTCAAAAATACAAAATATAAAAGAAATTGTTCAGTAAAGAAGAAGTTCAGTCACAAATCAGTTTTAAATTCCAGGCACAAAAATAAGAGAATCATAAAATGGATGATAGTCGGTCTACGTAGCTAGGTCACACTAAATGTTTTACGTAACTTAAAAAAAAAAACATTATGTTATAAACAAAGTATTATGTTTATTGCTTTTCAAAATACTCTCCTATACATTTTAAAAAAAATTTCATGCAATCGAACCATTTTTAAAAACAGAAGGACCACAGATATTAAGGTATGTTTTCTATGAGCTGATTGAACGCTATCACTCACTGCCTCTTCGGAGTTGGTAAAAGTGAAACCTAGGTCGGGGCTATGTGCAGGATGGGTGACGAGTTGTGCCTACTTTTTCGGAAGCTAAAAATGACTTTGTTTTGTTGGCCGTGTGTGAAGAAGCGTTGTCATGATGTAGGAGAACGCGGCTTTTTGGTCGTCTTTCGCAAACTTTTTCTAACACCCTGGGTAAATAAATGGTAGAATACCACTCGCCATTAACACCTTTTTTGATCTTCAAGTGGAATTGTGCAGATGGGACCCGAGCTGAGAAAAAAAAACGCGATCTAATTTATACCAACGTTTCTCGCCTGCCTCACTTTTGTTGGCCTGTTCTCATTTTTAAACACCTATACACAAGATGGCTGTTTTTTTTTTCGGATTCAAAACAATAAATTCACGTTTCCTCTCCTGTGACAGTGTCATAAACAGCATTAAAATATCCGTGGTCGTACTTCAGTAGCATCTGTGAGCACCATTCCACGCGAGCCCGCTTCTGCTCCGCTGTCAGTTCATAAGGGTCCAACAACAACAAAGTTCCCGAACTTTTAATTCTTCATGTAAACTTTTATGAATTTGGCTCACACCAATCCCCAATAGTCCTCGAATTGTCTCATAGGTAGTCCGCGGGTTTTCTTCAATTAACCGCTTAACAGTAGCCACATTATTTTCGTTGACGGCAGTTGAAGGCTGCCCTTCACGAAATTCGTCATGTAGAGAAACCCGACCTCACTGAAATTCAGCAAACCATCGCCTCACGGTGCTCAAACAAGGTGCTTATCTCCCAAAAGTATTTTGATGACAAGCGGCAGTCTTGCGGAGAGAGAGAACTTTTAAATTCATAAAAAGTCATCGCTCTAAAACATTAAGGAAGAAAAATTTTTAGAATTTTTTTTTATTTTAGGCGCGTAATTTTTTTTCACTCATGCTCTAAAATATTTTCGGCTTTTCGGCCATTTTCGTTGCGTACTTACGTTGAAATTTGATGTGTGATAAAAAAACATGATATCGCGCCAATTTTTTTTATTACTATGAAGGTTGCAAGTCGTTTCAAAAATATGACATTCAAAATTCATTGAATAGTTCCGATTAGCAAAACTTTTAGTGTTCCCCACGTATAACCGCAGTAAAAGGCAGCTTATATCCATCTTAATTAAAGGTCTATTCAAAGTACCTATGCAAGTCAAAACCTCGCAAGTGTTTATCATTAGCACAAAATATCATTTTAGCGATATTTAAAATATCTCATGTGCACAGTTGCACAACATGAGATATTTTGATTGTCAATTATTTTCGAGTGCCACATGGGAGATTTTTATCGTCGCCTGTACCTCTGCGAATATATAAGATATTGACATGGGAGTTTTTGTACAAGGTGGAGAATTTGATTTTTTACAACATGGTGTAAAAAAGTGATTTTCGTCCAGGGCGTCACATAAGAGGTCTTGTTTTGGCAACGACGATATGACGTCCGTCAGATATATGAAAATTACAATAATAGGGATGGGATAATGTTTGCTATACCTACAGTAACACAAAATGTCAACAAAATCATATATCGAATTTAAATTATTTTGTAAGCACTTATTGATATAGATTTTGTTTCTATGGCTGGCGGTGAGAGCAAGTTCTTAGAAAATATGCTTGGCGGTTAAAAGGTTAAACGTACGACGCGCGGTGACATCGTCTCATGACTTCCTTCCCTGTCGTGGTCGAGCGAGGGTCAGGAATCACTTCTAATGATCTTGGCCATCGGCCGACCCATTTATATACTTGCAGACGAGTTTCATGATTTTGTTTTGGCCCGTAACCGTGGCCCCGTAGCCTAGTACGTAGTCTTCTTCATCTGTCTTTGAAGCACAGGGTCGCGGGATCGAATCCCGCCCAGGGCAAACATTCGTGTGATGATCACTTGTGTTTTCCGTCATCCGTGGTTTAGAAGTTGTTCAGTTATATTAAGTAGGTATGTATAGAGAGATGTCACAGCTCGAGGCTTTTAAGTCCTTTAACGAAGACTCGCCTCGACTCAAGGGTTCATGACTCAAACGAGTCGTGTAAACCCTGAGCCTTACCTTTTTTTGTAAACGACTCCCAACTCGAGGTTTAATTTTAGACTCGAGTCGCTTTAAAAAGACTCAACGACTCAAAGCCTCAAACCTTTTCTAAACGACTCGGCTCGAGTCGAGTCGCGAGTCGTGAGTCTCGTGAGGCATATGAGGCGTATGAGGCGTATAACAGATAAGAAATTAACATAAGCCGTATGAAGGCAAAATGTGAATTAAGTGTTGTTGTTTTGTGGGTAAGTGTTTTGTTTGTGTGTTTTATAAGTAAATTGAACACACTTTTATTGTTCAGTTCAGTGTGTCTGTAAAATATATATGTGACTTTCGATACGATTATTGATTAAGAATTATTTTATGGTGCATAAAGAAATAAAAAGAAAGTGTCGTCAATAAATATGTAATTACTAAACAAATAAGTTTTTTCCCTCTGCAGCAGAAGGACAGATACGCAAAATCCCGGAATAGCAAAATCCCAGATTAGCAGGAGGACAGATAAGCATAAAGACAGATAATGTACAGTCGTGTTCATATAATAATTAATCTTTTCTTAAAAGACTCGGGTTCTTAAACGACTCGAGTGCTTTGCTTAAAAGGCTCTGTTTTCAGCTCTGAGTCTTTTAGCAAAGAGATCGAGTCGTTTAAGTTTTGAGCGAAACTCATACGACTCAAACCTTTTGAGGTTTGTAAAAAGCCTCGAGTCGTTTATTTCGAGTCGAGTCGTCAAGGTTGAGGCGAGTCGTATAAAAAGGGTTTAAAAGCCTCGAGCTGTGGCATCTCTAGGTATGTATCTATATCAGCTGTCTGACACCCATAGCACAGTATAAATATAGTATGTACTACGTACATACAGTAGGATAACTTCGCTGTTTTCTGGGATTGAACGAATGAATGAATGATATGCTGTAGGGTTGAACACTGCTTGTTTTTCTTGACCACTTGTTAAGTTTGCAACTAATACTTAAAGTAAAGCCTGGCCAAATAAATAAAAAACCTGCTCTGGGGGGCGTCACATTAATATTTTTACGACTATGGCAACAATTTCTCTTATAAAATTAGTTCCATTAAAATTCCGAAATATGGCGAGGTTTTTTATTTCGCGTAGTTTCGTAGTTTTACCGTAGTGTAACTCCATACAAAAGTGTCATTTTGGCGCGCTTCGAAATCTCTGGTTACTTCGGGCTGCAACAGCCAGGGTTGTGGCACTCTCTCGAACGGGCGTAAAATAAAAATTTAAATATTTTTTGCGTGATTTAGAGAAACAAATAATAAAAGCAATGCCAAATAACATGAGATATTGTTCCGTGTATGGATGTTTAAATTAATCAAGAAATTAATATTTTTTTAAATTACCAAGTGTGCCAGTGAGGTAAGTAGATTAGGATTATTATTAAGATTATTCTTTATAATTTGTGTATTAGTGTTTTGAGGTATTTTAAACGTAGTAACTGGTAAATAAGAATGTTCTTCTTTACCAGTTACTACGTTAACTTTTCTTGTAGTACAGGAAGTCGTGACCTTGAGCTATTATTAAAGTAATCGGACTGAGTAGGTATATATTTCTCTTCTATAAAGCACGGGGGATTTAAATATAGTATCTTTCAATGCTGTTATATTCAAAGAAAACCGTTTTAATAAAGCCCAACCAAAGAAATAAAAAACCTCGCCATATTGCGGAATTTCAGAGGAACTAATTTTATAAGGGAAATTGTTGCCATAACCGTAAAAATATACACGTGGCGCCCCCAGACCAGGTGTCATATTTCTTTGGTCAGGCTTTAGTTGCAAACTTATCAAGTGGTCAAGAAAAACAAGCAGTGTTCAACCCTACAGCATGTCATTCATTCATTCGTTCAATCCCAGAAAACCGCGAAGTTATCCTACTGTATGTACGTAGTACATACTATATTTATACTGTGCCTAAACTGACGAATTGAAAAACTGGCGAGGAAACTCGCAGTTGTACGGAGTGGAAATAAAAAAGGTAGAAGATATTATACATATAAAACGAGTAATTTTTTAGCTTGCATGTACACGGGCATAGTCCCTTCTCGTCATCCTAAAAATAAAAAAGGCGATTGTAAAGGGCTATTTATTTGATATAAACTATAATATAACGATATTTTGTAGCACCTAATTTCAACAAGTTGAACTTGAGCAACATCTAGGTTTACAAGATGACGCAGGGCAGCATTTTCTTGGTCGGCACGGCATGCAGGGCGTTGGCACGACGCACGGTGCGGGTAAGCTCTTACAACGTGGCATGGGACAATCTTCGGCCCGATTAAGACACGGTGATATACGTTTACGATGAGGTTTAACCTTTGGACATGCGCATTTTCTACGACGCTTGCGATATCCAACGGGGCACGGTCGTACGCAAGGTGGGCAAGGGGCACAAGGAGATGAACACGGATTACCGCAGCACGGTTTTGGTTTGCAACGTTTACGGCAAGATCCACAGGGTGAGCAACGGGAGCAATTAGAACCACAACATGATTTAGGATAGCATGGCTTAGGGGAGCAAGGCTTGCAGCATGGCTTTGAGCACGAAGGTTTAGAACTACATGGAGTTGCATCACAAGGAGCTGGTGATGGACACGGGCTGCAAGGACTACATGTTCCGGATTTGCATTTAGTTCTCCTGATTCGTGGTGGTGGACACGAAACCCTGCAAACTCTATAACGACAAGGTTTACGGCCGCAAGGTTTACGGCCACAAGAAACCCTGCAGCATCTACTACAGCTTGGTAAACATGGTATTGGAAATGGTACGGGTGGACCACATGGAATTGGGCCACAAGGACTTCTGCAAGAAGGTCTTTTAGGACACCTTCGCTTACATCGTATTTGCGGGCGGCACATTATCATTTTATATCTGCAGGGCCATCCATTTATAGGGGAACAGCATGATGATGGCATGTAACAAGGAGAACCGTAAGGGTCGCAAGGTGCGCTTGTGCAGGGCGGCGGAGTCCACTCCAACATTAGTTCATTCTTCGCCAGCGGAGCTCCATTCATTCTGCGAATCACTACTTCGAAAACTCCACGGCGACAGTTAGTGCAATTTGTAACTTTTACAGGCGCATCATCATCACCTCCTGTCATATCTTTGTTTTGTGGTGTACTGTGTACTACGCATTCCTGTCTAGCTCCAATCCTAATATGTGATACTGCACCACCCACTGTTTCTGCACACGGAATATTACAAGGAACTGCACAGCATTGATATGTATCATAACTCACTTTTTTCGTTTTAGGATCAAAGCTGCAAGTTTTTTCAACTTCATTGCCTCGTTTTGTTTTCTTTTCGTCATCACTTGTATCTGATTTGTTGTCATATTTATGTTTTGATTTAGAACTTCCCATCCCCTTCTTTCGGACAAAGTAAATATTTTGACAAGTGAGACTCCCTTTTGAACTGCATGCCCTTGTAACTATCTGCTCAGGCTCACATGGTCCACATAAGTCATTACATGGAACCTGAAGACTCTTATTAACAGATGCAGTAGCTTGCGTGCTATTATCATTACGGATGCCAATAATGTTCCATACATTCAAAAAAACAGCAATTTCTCTATAATAACAGTTATTTTTAAACGAGTTGTAGGAATAATCATCCTTTCTAATGCCAAAATCTGAAATGTTTGAATTACATACACTCGTTTTAACTGAATTGAAATTACTGAACGGAAGTGACTTCATTATCTTGTCTGGTTGCTGAAATAATGTATCCAAATAATCATTAATCCTATTTTGCTGTTCAAAAAGCGCTTCAAGGTTTCCTTTGTATCCATTCTGTATTTCTTCCTCTCCGTTAGTAATGGGGCTTATAAGCTTATGTTCCTCGAGGGTTTCTTGAGGCAACTGCAAGCCCAGCGGTGCACCTACGACCAGTTTATTAAACTTTAAATTGATATCAGCTTATATATGACCCTACCGGGGAAGTTTAATTTATGTACGATACTTAGGCTATGAACGACCACGCTGAACCAGTGCGAGTAAGCTTGACCTGCACTATATTGTACCGAGACGTGCTAAGACCTAATTTATCATTTTTTCGGCACTAAGATTGTAAGGATTAGATTTCATTAGATTATGCATTTGACAAAGTTAATTTTATTATTCACAGTACCTAAAGTCATTTTAGCGCGTCTCAGAACACAGGTAAGCAAAGAAAAGGCGACATTCGGCAGTTACTTCCAACCCTCTCCCCATATGTTGGAACCTATTTAGCAGATTTGCAAGTCTGTCCATAATTCATGAATGTAATTTAAGTAATTCTAGTCATTATTCAGATATTGAAATCAAGTAAAATACATACAATAAACAACCACTCCAAAGTTTACAGTAGGTACTTCCATTTATAAGCAAGTATTTGACGTTTGGTACCCTGGCTGGTAGGTTATGTACTTAGATTGCGGACGAAGGGATGGAATGGAACGCGTATCGAACAGGGGTAAAAGAATTTGAAGTTCAAGTTATAAGTAGCCTACTGATAATTTTAAACTAGTACTGTCACAGTTCAGATAACTTGGGCAAGTATAAAAAAAATTACATGTACCTATGTGTTCTTACATAAAAAAATATACATTTGAAGTTCATAACTAAAAACTCGATAGAGTACCAACTTCTACACAAGTACCTATAATATCCTACAATAAAGCTAATAACCATAATACGGACTAATAGTGCAACGTTTATTTCCATTAACTTCAATTTTAAGACTTTCAGGTAATTCATTGACTTAGTCTGCAGGCCTCATACTCACGACTTTTGCTTACAGAGTTGAGCTGGGATAATAGGGCGGAGTAATAAGTCTGATAAAAATCTTTATGGAATAAAATTATCGCAAATTGCATTTAACCTCCTTGTTCACAACTCTTTTGAGGGGCTATATTTAAATTTTCAGCCAGTACAGCCGCGCCGGTAAGTTTTTTTTGACAGCCATTAAATAAAAACAATTGAACACATTTTCGCAGAGATGGAGAAAAAATAATTTCGAGTGTTAATTAAACATTATTTTTTTGCGCAAAAAAACAATTATGGAAACAAAATAAAGGCTTGATAAATATTATGGAGACTCTGCTCCGTCGATTAAAATGATTCATAAATGGTTTACGGATTTTCGGTGTGGTCGTACAAGCACAAGTCTGCACAAGTTATGCTAAACGCCCAGGACGCCTAGTTGAAGTCACTACTCCAGAGATGATCGCTAAAACCATGACATAGTGTTGAACGACCGAAGAGTAAAAGTGAGCGAGATAGTAGGCATCTCAGACGAACGTGTGCGCAATATCTTACACCAACATTTAGATGTGAAAAAGCTCTCCGCGCGATAGGTGCCGCGTTTACTGACTATTGATCAAAAAAGCATGCGAGTTACCACTTTGGAGGCAGGTTTGGCGTTGTTAAAGCGGAATAAACCAGATTTTTTGCGTCGTTTCATAACGGTAGACATGAATCCACCACCATACACCAGAAACCAAGGAACAATCGAAACAATGGATTGCTAGGGCGAACCAGCTCCGAAGAAGGCCAAAGCACTTTTATCGGCCAATAAGGTGATGGCTACGGTTTTCTGGGTGCACTCGGGACAATCCATATTGACTACCTCGAGAAGGGTAAAACGATAAATGGCGTATATATATTATGCCAATTTATTGGACCAATTTAACAAAATATTACCTAAAAAAACGACCGCATTTGGCTAAATCCTCTTCCACCAAGACAACGCACGAGTGCACACCTGCGCGATTGCCATGACCATTCCATGAGTTGCGATATGAGTTATGCTATCTCACCTACCATATTCGCCAGATTTGGCCCCTTGCGACTATTTTGTTTCTAAATTTAAGAAAACGGCTCTGGAAAAAGATTTAGCTCCAACGAGGAGATCATGCTTGAAACCAATGCCCATTTCGAAGGGTTGCCTAAGTCGTACTTTACGGAAGGGATCGAAAAGCTTGATAAACGCTGGATGAAGTGCATTGAGTTAGATGGAAATTACGTTGAAAAATAAATCATATTTTTTAAATAAAGTTGTCTCCTTGTTTCATTTTTACCAGACTTATCACTCCGCCCTCGTAGCTAGGTATTACAATAATATTCGTAGTTTAAAATCGATACTTTTGTTGGTTGTATTTGACTTTAAATATTTTGTTTACATAGGTAGTTCGTAATTATGGGCAAAGCTAATAAAAGCTTGTTAAAATTACATACACACAATTTTATTCGGAACATGATTTACAAAACAATGAATGTCAAGTGAAGGGAAGTATTCAGCAATCTAATTTATGTGTTATACCGCAACAGGCAGGGCAACAGTCTTGCCATTGGGTCCGGCGTGTATCTTTAACTGGCACGTGTTTCTCATTTGTTTCAACTGGTGTAATGAACTGATATTCAAGCTTGGATTTTCGACCTAACATTTCTACGGTCTTGCCAATTCGCAGCTTTATTACTTGCTTGGGTAAATCATAAACAACTCCTTGGTAGTCGTCTGATGAGATGGGTACTAGCTGCCCCGGCTCTTCTCTGGACACGTCTCCGATCCCATCTGAATTGAGATTAAAGTGTGCTCGTTGCTTATGTCCTTGGCCGCATGTGTCCGTAGGTAATTGAAATATGACCTTGTTCCCCGACGGACAGCAATCTGTACAATGTTTTATTATGTCAGGTATATCATAATGATTTGTGAACTCTTACAAACTAAATGATATTTTACAAATGTTACAAATTCGAAAATGAAGTAGGAAGTAGCGTATGTTCGTACTTTTAGTAGCATGGTCTTCTACGACCGTGTGTATTGCAACATCCACATTCATTAGACTGTTGCCGTGAGTTCTGTTTCTGGACTGGTAGTCTCTTGTCGCCAGCCTTAGGTGCTACGAGCTCTAATTCCAATCTACATTTTCTATCGCCTTGAAGAGCTGTTTTTGCTACTTTCAAAACGAACACATCTTTGTTGACAGGTTCTTGGTGTGTATTGTCAGATCGTGACAATTGCGAGCCATGCTTAGAGGTCTGAATGCAACCTTCGGTAGTGCAAGTGAACCGTGTGTCTGCTAGTTGTGGTCCGCGGCAGCAGACGTCTTCGCTAGGTAATGCTAGACTTATTTGGTTTCTTCCGCAAGGCGGTTCGCATGGGCCAGTGTTGGTTTTTTTTCCTTTGTCATCTTTTTTATTGTCTTTATCGTAAGGGCGCTGTATTGCGCAATGCGTTTGGCTTATCCTCTTGATTATGGCTGAGCAAACAGGCACTTTAATCTTAAGTTCATTACCAGCCAGGTTCGTCCCTATTTCTTCGTATTGTTTACTGCGACCTGGCCAGCAACAAATTGTTTTTCATAAACCCAAAGTCATGAATACTATTATACAAGCTATGGCCCAAACAAACAGGTAATTATCGTATTTTTGACACGTTATAATTTATTGTTCTTGTAACAAATATATTGGAGAGTTAAATTGTACTTGAAATATTTAAGTTAAATGAAACTAATAAAACGGTTAGCTAAAACATTACGTGAGTAATATTGAGAAACTACCTTTCGATTCTAGATTTAGGCTACGGGTAAAAGGATCTAAATATCTCACCTTTTGGTATGTGCAGGCAATATGCATCAGTATTTCTACAAGCTAAAGGAGTTTTTATTACTGGGTGAGGTCCTGTGCAATAGCAAGCATCATCTGGTTCAGTACAAGGCATGATGCCATAAGGGTCTTGAGCTGAAAACACGGCACGTTTATTTATGATATTTATTTAGACAGGTATTTTAAAGGCACAATCAATACTAAATAATAAGGTGCGAATGCATTGCCTTTAAGTGCCACAACGTGTTTCAATATTATACAAGGTATTTCCCCTAAAAAGGTGAGCAGAAGTAAAATAATATAAATGAGTTCAAAAATAAATTGACAGTAATTTTTTTTGCAAAATTTAATTTCCTCAATAATAGATTCAAGGATTTTCTAGTGGTATATTATTAATTAATTAAAACTTTGTTAACGTTGGGTAGGAGTTAAAATACGCTAGTTGCTATTATTAATGTTTGGTTTGGATGTACCTGGTGGGCATGTGCCGCGCCCGCCACCCCTGCAGGTCGGGTGTCCTATCGAGGTCATCGACTTGTTCGTGGTGGCGTGAGCTCCACACACGCACGGGTCATCCGGGGTCTGGTAATGCCTCGAAGGGTTACAAGGCTGGCCTGTCGGTCCCTGTCCCGCACCTAACGTCATCGGCCCGCCCCCGCCCTGGAACTTTGTCACAATCAAGGTACCAAAACAGGATAGCCGAAGAAACATTATTATCTCTGAAGTGTCAGACTTGTCTTCTCCAATTAGTCTGAAGGTATCCTGCAAGGCCTGGTAGCTGGCATTGCCAGGATCTTTGAGGTTTTGGTTACGAGCTTGGACAAACTCCTTCGTCATGTCGATTTCACATCTTCCTATTTGTATTTTGGTTGGAAGACATCCACAAGGTAATGTCTTGAATACTTCTACTTTTACTAAAAATTTGCTCATTGCCGTTTTAATATCTTCCTCTTTCATGAAAAAGAGACATGATTTACCGCTATTAAAATTCTTTACGAATGGAGTTCCACTAGTAATTCCGCCTTCATCGTCACATATTTCCATTTCTTCTACAAAAGGTGCCATAACATTGACACATGTTTTGAATGATCCATCAGAAAAACATGGAGTTTTGGAAAAAATGATTTTGTCGACCAACACTTCCAATAGGAAGAGTGAATCTTTTCTACCTTTCTTGTCTTTTTTGGGAGGCATTTTGGTTTGGTTGGGGATGGGAGTTCTTGATTTATTATGTATTTTTTTAAATTTTCTTACATAACCGTAGTTTTACGAGAATTTTGCTATGCAAACAAAAGAAAGGGTGTACATCTGGTTGACGGTTAGCTGACATCACAGAGTACATTTTTTATTTGCTGACATATTATTTATGTTCAGCAAAGAGAAGATTTAGAACCTCGGAAATACTCAGAATAATGAATAAGTGCGGCTTTTTCGCACCTCCGATAGTTTTCAAAAAATAACGTGATACGTCTTATAAAACTAAAATGAAGTGTTATATATTATACTAGCGACCCGCCCCGGCTCCGCACGGTTATTGTGGGTTATCCTTAAAGTATATTATGCATGTATTATACATATAAACCTTCCTCTTGAATTACTCTATCTATTTAAAAAACCGCATCAAAAACCGTTGCGTAGATAGATAGGGACAGAGAAAGCGACTTTGTTTTATACTATGTAGTGATTCAAACTATTAGTCATTTATAGAATTAGTCCTTTCTCGACTAAATAGTCCGGTTCATTTTAGACCAAAAGTGCTCTAGAACTTGAGTTTCATCTGTCACTCCTGTAAATGGCAACGACTCCTACCGTTGGATTCGTCTTGATGTCCTGAACGTGAGACTGTCGGTCGTCAAGTGCTAAAGTGGTGGAGGGATGAGGGGGGCGTAATCAAAGATCGTTGGACTTTTACGCTGTAATTTGAAAACTAGTGGTCCGATTTCTTTCTTATTAGTATTATTTGAACGGTAATAACATTATCTACAACACGTTCATATACATCGAATACGTCAATGCAGCGGTTACCGCGTAATAATACGAAACATAATAAAAAATAATTGTGTTTAAATAATATGACAGATTACGCTAAATCTATAAAGTTTTCGTGAAAACAATGTTGCCTATTATAATTCTATAACAAATTATCTAATCAAAAAGGTAACTATAAATGGACATTAGTCGCCTAAACCGATTTATGGTGCCTGAGCTAGAGTTTAATTAACTAAACGTAGTCGCAGGTCAATATACTACGAGTACGCAATAAAAAATTGTTTTCCGCGTTAATTGTTACAAATTAAACTGTACTAACATGTAATTGTATGTACTGAATTGCCTGAAATAAACATAATTATTTTTTTATTTTTTTTTATTTTTTTTCGACCTAAATTTCTTTTATTTTTATATCATGGGTAGATATTACCAATATATATCCCCTGGCATAGTTTTTATCCTGTCAGGAACCTTAGGCCAGGGGCTACAGGCAAATTAAAAACTACTATAGTGAAAACTAAAAAAATGTTTTCCGCGTTATTTCGACGTAAATTTCTTTTATTTTTTTATCATGGGTAGATATTACCAATATCTATCCCCTGTCATAGTTTTTATTCTGTCAGGTACCTCGGGTCAGGTGCTACAGGCAAAGTCAAAACTACTATAGTGAAAAGCTAAAAGATTGTTTTCCGCATTATTTCGACGTAAATTTATTTTATTTCTTTATCATAGGTAGGTGTTACAGATATCTATCTTCTGATGTAGGTTTTATCCCGTCAGGTACCTTGAGTCAGGTGCTACAGGCAAAGTTAAAACAACTATAGTGAAAACTAAAACATTGTTTTCCGTGTCATTTCGACGTAAATTTCATTTAATTTTTTTTTCATGGAAAGGGATTACTAAAATCTATCACCTGACATAAGTTTAATCTCGTCAGGTACCTTGGGTCAGATGCTACAGGGAAAGTCAAAAATACTATAGTGAAAACCTAAAAAAATGTTTCCCGGGTTATTTCGACGTAGATTTCTTTTATTTTTTTATCATGGGTAGGTATTACTAATATCTACCCCTGACAAAAGTTTTATCTTGTCACGTACCTTGGGTCAGATGCTACAGGCAAATTCAAAACTACTAATCGTGAAAAACAAAAAATATATATCCTCTTTATTTCGACGTAAAGTCTTTTTTCAAGGTATTATTTGAAAAATGTAAGCTTGAAATATATAAATAAAGTAATATGGTGATTACTTACCCATCTCTTCTCATTCATTTACTTATATTTGCGTACTCGTAGTATAGTGATCCTACGACTACGTTTCGTAAATTAGCTCTAGCTCAGGCACCATAAATCATATAGTAATTATTGTTACCTTTTTGATTAGGTAATTTGTTTTAGAATTAAAGTAGTAAACATTGTTTCCACGAAAACGTTATAGATTTAGCGTAATCTGTGATATTATTTGTACACAATTTCTTTTTTCAATGTTTCGTATTATTGCGCGGTAACCGCTGAATTGGCGTATTCGATGTTTAAGAACGTCTTTTAGGTAATATTATACACTTTCAAATAATACCAGTAACAAAGAAATCGGTTCACTAGTTTTCAAATTACAGCGTAAAAACAAAAGTACAAATTCGCCAACTTTGATTACCCCTCCCCTCCTCCCTCCACCACTTTAGAACTTGACGACCGACAGTTCCACGTTCAGGACACCAAGACGAATCCAACGGTATGAGTCGTTGCCATTTACAGGAATGACAGATAGAATTTTTTCATTTAGTACTGGAGCGAACCGGACCAAAACGCCTAAAATTAATAGGTACCTACAGAAAAGAATTTTTGACGGTAGCTACATTGAATTTTAACTAAACATCGATCCCTTTGTTACTTTATTGCATTTCCCGTAAGTGTAAATATCAAACATTCTTGATGACAAATTAGCAACTATTCATAACTGTTTCACCCTGCAGTACTAAGTATATTATTAAAACTTTGTAGGTATTGGGCATATTTTTCTATACTGACCCATTATAAGGACAACTGCCATTTAACTTGTATATCTATTCGTTTATCTTATTCTTCCTTATAGTCCTTCGACAATCTTCCGCTATAATTAACGGCAGCTATATTCGTTAGTTAATTTAATGCCAATAAATTTCCGCAATAATGTGGCGATGTTTATTTATTTATTTCATCCTAGCTACGCCAGAGACTTTTGAAAATAATATTTTCTGACTGCTGGGCTGCGATAAAAAATCCGAAACCAAAATCAAGACGGTAATTGGAAAGCCGCGCTTCGCTTTTGAGTAGTAAATTCGTTATTCTGAGCCAAAATCAATTCAATCGACCCAGCTTTTCTCGAGTTCTAGCAAGACCTTCGTTAGAGCAACGCGGGCCTTCCGTACAGCGACTGATCAAGAGTTCTGACCGCCCTAGGCTAATAAAGAGGAGGCGCGCTTGTTAAAATTTCAAAATGTATTGTCAGGGACTCTCAAGCACATTTAGTTAGTGTTTTGTCTCGGTTCAATTCCCGGTTCAACCATGTACCTAATTATTTAAAAATGTATTAATGCAGTTTTAATAGTTTTTAGAAATAAAATAAAGCCTTCTTTCAGTAAAATGTTCTACCTACAATATTTAAGGTACTTTCCCTCCATGTGGCATAGCCGTGGAACGCCCTGTATATATAAAAGAAAGTCGTGTTAGTTACAACACTTATAACACGAGATAGGCCGTACCAATTTTCATGATCTTTGTTTTAATTTATTCGTCTCCATCCTGGTCAACATATCGGCCAATAAAAGATTGATAAAGTTTTCTAAAATATAAGTTTGAAGAGGTTTTAAGCAAAACAAATTTTCCCATACAATAATTTCATAATTCAAATGCAGAACGCCATTGATTTGATAGGTAAGCAGAAGAAAACACGACGCGACGCCGCCGCCGCCGTTGTTTTTTTATTTTCGTTCATGGCATCGTGGCCTGTGCAGCCAGATTTTATCCACCAGGTTTTAAAATGGTGGGAAAGCTTCTACTATTAGAAACCGAAGATTATAGTGTAACAGAATGAAATCAAGTGTGTTCTATAACATAAATAGCTATTTTTAACTTTAGTAAGTACCTACATGTTATTAATTTACTGTGTAGGTGTATTTATTTGTATTGAATTGTTTATTTATTTATCAACCAATCTCTTCTTGTGGGTGTCGTACTGTGAGAATGGGCAACTAACAACAACCCATCTGCCAACCGTAAAGATTTTGACAAAGACCTCCTTATAAAGGGAGAGACCTTAGTCCAGCGGGACTGTTACAGGCTGTTTGTTGCGTTGCGATCACTGATTGGCAGTTGGGATGGGTTCCCAATGGTTGTTGGTTACGCGCCGCCGGGAACCACACAGCATTCTTCTATTTTAAATATAAGTAAGCAAGCAAACGTGCAATGGACGGATGCATGTTAGGTTGTTTATTATCACAAGCCGCACGCTAGCGAGGCGGGTTGGGGATCGATGTTGTTTTTGGTAAGACGCCGGGAACCATATAAAGTGGCGTCTTTATACCATACCTTATTACCAGGGTAGTCAATAGCAATTTAACAACAGCTGCGATCTCTGACCCCTCGGCTAAGCAGTGAATTATCAGAAGTGTTGTCTACTATCATCCTTAATTAACGTTAGATGCATTGGTTAGATGCATACAATTTGAATTCAGCGAATAAATTAACAAAATATTTATTGATTCTGTGGCGGCACGAAGTTTGCCGGGTCCGCTAGTATGTACTTATATAAAACTAAGTTCTTTCATACACGGAGATTGTGATTAAAATTATCATATTTTTATTATTATTTTATCAATTAGCATCGTAATATACAGAGTGTAAATAAATTAGCGCACAACATTTAAACGGGGAACCACAATATTTTGAGGAAGAACCTACCCATGAAGCTGAATAATTTTCACCAAGGAACATACCTTCAAATCTCAAAATAAAATGTAACTTTTCATACAAAGTAGTCGGTTACGTGACACAAGTTGTATGAAAAGTTGAATTTTAATTTAGAGATTTTGTTGTTATATTCCTTGGGGAAAGTTATACAGTTTCATGGGTGGGTAGGTTCATCCCTTAAAATACTGTGCGCTAATGAAAAGCCGGCCGCTGGGCCTCCGCCAGGATAGGAGAAAATAAGAGTCCCGTCATTCAATTTATGACTTTATATTTTAGTAAGCATCACAGTGCTACACATGATGAAACAGACAACTCGAAATAATTAAAAAGCACGGTATACGTTCGTTACGTATAATATATCCCCTTCTTCAACATACATGTAAACAATATGTAATAAATTAAAAAATAAAACAATATTTTATTTATTTTAGACATATGCAAATACTTAACAAATATTAATATTTAGTAAAATAAAACATCACACGCTACAAAATTTTATGAATTAATATCCACTACAATATATAGTGAGATTATTTTACATTCCTATGTAAAGCCGCTTACAAAAAAGGCACCGAATTTCTAGGATCAATTTGGATTTGAGTCATAGCGAGAAGAAGATTATGCTGGACATTGCCTTAAGAATTCTGAATCAAAATACACAATAGTAACCGTCATATCGTCTCTAAACATACGACTTACATCTGGAGCAAGGCTGAGGAGGTGTGCCAAGCGCGAGTGGTCGACGCCGTACTCCGTCCCGCCTATCGCGTGCCGTATCAGATGGGTGGCCGCGTTCTTGTCTTTAGGCTTACTCTTCAAACTCTCTTTCCTGTGTAAGAGCAACTCGTTAATGTCCCCTAGCTGAATATTTTTTCGAGGTAGTTTAAGTCGGTTGAAGTGCACTTTTCCCTTCATATGTTCTCCGACGAGCATGACAGCTTGCAGCGGAGTCAACATGTCCCAGATACCATCAGATGCTATAATCAAAAATTTATCTTTCGGTGTAAGTCTATGATAGAAGACATCAGGTTTTGCTGTGAGGTAGGGCGGTGTTAAATAATTAGACGGAATAGCATTTTGATAGTAAGGAACAGCTACTTTTGTGAGTACTTCAATAGGCCACTTATATCTATAGTCACCGAAGCTTCGCAGTGGAGCTAATTCTCCTAGTAATCTATCTCTTCTGATTACTGTCTTTTTTTCCTCTTCAGGATGCTCGCTCCAAATACGTTTTAGTTCATCGAGGTTTTCGGTGTTGTGCTCTTTGGTGATTTTTTTAGCTATCCAAGAACTGTCTTCGGTCATGACTCCGAGCACGGCGTTGCAGTCCCCGACGTTGGCCACGTGCAGGTGGGGCCCCTCGATGTGGGACACGCACGCGACGGCCCCCGACAGGGCCACCGACAGTGTTCTATGGTTTACTTTTCCAGTGCTCTCGAACTCACCCATAACTTCTTTAGATAAATCTTTGTCTAACTGTGTGATACTAGTATCCAAACACGTACGGACGTCATGACCACTATTATGTATTTCTAATAGATCAGTTAAATATTGTTTAAAACTAATCTCGTAAATACTCTTCAACTCATTTATAATGTCACTCTGTAAAAAGAAAGATTTTCTTTGTCATTCACTCATTGCTGTCAAATAAATCGTTAATTCACTCTCTGCTCCACAATAAAGCCAGTAAACTTCAGTTTAGGATAGACGCGATGTACAGACAAAAAACCAAATAGCTGACCCCCTTGCCGAACGCTGTGCGAACGCCATCGAGGGCGCCATCTATCGCTCCAAAGGGGCAGAAAAGAAAGAACCAACGGCCAATGATACTTCTAAAATTTCAAACAATGCCATCTGTCGTAACTTACAATAAACTAAGTCGTTAAAAGAATGTTGTCAGTATAGCGAAGCCAATAATTAGGAAGGTGTAGTCTTATTTCGATTGTGTAGCCAAGTTACAGTGTGGCGAAGTTGCGCACGGTATGGCTGTAGATTTAGATTTGCCTGGATCAAATCCACGAGAACATTTTAATTATTTTGTCTTTTTATTTTTTACTTTTCCAAAAAGATGCAATCACTGCTATGAGGATTTGATTCTTACATTAAAGATTGAAATAAAACAAAATATATGTTACAATAAATATGTTTACATTTATTCTTTAATATTTTATCGACTAAAATGTAATATCCAGAGATTCAAACTGGCATTTTTTAGGAGAGAGAACCAACATGCTACTTTTATAATTTAAATTACATTTAAAATTATAAAGTAACAATTTATATCTCTCTTAATTTTGTTTCAATCTCAGGATGATTTTAGTTTATATAAAAACAAAGTTAGGCCAAATAGTGGTAAGTTATACAATAAAAAAAGAAAGGGAAAGTAGCTAACATAACCATAACTGCTAGTTCTCAAAGGCATAATACTTATTTTGAAGCTTGAAACGTTCCCCAGGTCTTCTCCACAATATTTTCTTCCATCTTTATCAGACTTGAAGCTCTTTTCGTCAGTAAAAATTACAATTTCGTTCTCCCAATCAAAATTTAAATATTCTGATGCGAATCTCATTCTGTTCTGGCTAGACAATGGGCTTCCGATAGTTTATTTTTTTATAATTGGCTTATAATTATGTATTTCACATGCTTGGAGTATTTTCAAACTGAGTCAAGCGATATATTATATGTTATGGCAGTTGACCGAGTCGTTTTAAATGGGACTTCGCTATGAAGCCTTACGATTCCACAATGACGTTCTGATGCAGCAGTATAAGCTACCGGTGGTCGTCGCTCAGAGCGGTTACGTTTCACATCACCAGTTTCTTGGTATCGCCGAATCCATAAACGAACTGGTATTTCTCTGCAATATAAAATGATCCAAGTTTTACATAACAATAAAACTTGTATTATTGAGCAGAGACGATGCACAGCATCTGTGAGAGTGCGCCACCTACTTCCGATTCGATTTCCACCAATTAGAGGCCATTTCCTGTGAATATTGGTTGCTAATTTGACTTTGTGTCACCAGAGGACGGCTCGTTCGACCTTACCTCATAAGTCTCTCACCAGGAGCCCTTGAAGGGATGCTGTGCATCGTCTCTGCTCAATAATACAAGTTTTATTGTTATGTAAAACTTGGATCATTATCGGCATGTGACGATGCACAGCATCTGTGAGAGACGTGTTTATATCTCCTGGTGACTAAACGACGCTATGTGATGAGGAATTATGCTTGTGCTGAAGTTCTCTGCAAAATAACTCTTAAACAAATTTATTAGAAAATAATCGGATCATTTGCATGTGCATCATTTGCATATGCTTGTGCTGAAGTTCTCTGCAAAATAACTCTTAAACAAATTTATTAGAAAATAATCGGATCATTTGCAAAATTAGGAGACCCATTTCTTAGAATCATCCTTGCTATGATATTATAGAATGAAAGTTCTTCCTCTCATGATTACTATTCGTGAAAGAAAGGTAGACTATGACGTTGTGTAGTTATTTCATCCGCGAGGTGCGAATAAAAATTTGCAAAATTAATCACAATATAGAGAGGTATGGTTAATAGCTGCGAGAAGCTATTGAGGGTAGAAAAAAATACATTTAGCTATTTATGACTGCATACTCAGTTCTAAAACATTATCTAACCGAGGTAAAATATTTTACTAATCACGTCTAATCATTAAACAGAATCGCCGTCAAGGGTTGCCCCTCAGTTTAGTACCCAATATAATGTGCCCACTTGAAACGTTATTCGAATTCCCATAACTCAACCGCAACGGCAAATTATTAAATGTTTCCAAATGAATATTTTAAGATCGAGTATGATCACCACTGCACCCAGAAATTTAGAGGCATTCACTCATAGGGTATATTGAAACTAAGGTGAAAACAACACATATCACACATACACACACGACCTAGTACATACTAGCTCGTTATACAAGCGTTTTAACTCGACAACCCTCTAAAGAATTCATACTATACAATATGCATTCATGTACCTACATATAATATCAGCAAACGAATATTACGCATATTGAATTTTACGGACGAACGAGGTTGCGCCCAACAAATTCCAGTTATAAAACAATGTGGATGACGCGAAAGAAGTGTGTCTCTGCCCACCCCTCGGGGAAAGACACGCGACTGTATGTATATATGTATGTATAACAGCTGCAAACTTACTAAAGTATGACAAAGAACGGTAATTTATTTTCGCGAATAACATTAACTTGTAAGTATGTATGAGAATTTTATTAAGGTAAATTATAACATTACTTGGTAAGATGAGGGTAAATAGACAATTGGTTGTTGGTTTGCTTAATTACTTAGCAGATATACCTTGAATTCATATTCTTAACAACAACAGTTTCAACCGAATTATAATTTACCGTTCCAAGACTAGAAGGTATCCGGTAGTTATAGCTGTATTTTCGGTAGGCTGACTACCATATTATGGGTTCTTAGACTGCGCCCTCCCCTTCTTTTTCTTGCGAAGAAAGAATCTATGAGAGTGGTCTAGGCACCAAACGAAATTTTAATTTAAACTTTCAGTTGTAATTTTAGAATTGTTTACTACCAGTGACACACGGGTGAGGTGTGATGCCATTTGTTTTGAGCTGCGGTATCTGGGCTCCGACTTTCATTTCCGCCAAAGCTGTTGACTGTAGAAAGACCTGAAAGTACTATTTATATCTACATTATTAAAACACTGGCAAGTGATGTTACTACGCATACCCAAAGGCCTGTAAGTATCCCAGCTGCCGGCCATACTACTGCTGGAACATTGCCTCGAGTCACCACACTTGGGTCAATGTTGGTTACCGCGCATCACATGCCACACAATAATAAATGCATCCTTGACGAACTAAATTGTTAAGTAAAATCGAGCTACGAGGCGTAGTATAATCTGTTGCGATTAATAAAGTACCTACTAAATTGTAATGTAAGCAGATTGCATAGTGTTTTGGAGACAAGCACTGAATGGATGTTATTCTCTGAAACATTACCTTACATCAATAACAGTTCGACCTGTTCTTTTCTTCTGTGTCGGTAGTGTAATCGAGCGTCACGATACGCTCTATAAAAATCCTTGCTTGAAGGTGAAAATAGGTCCCCTATTAGAAGCGTAGTGCTGGCTATCACAGAAGCGGAGACATTACCTGACGTCACTAATGGTTATTATACCAGAGAAGACTGGTGCGATTCGCACGCAGGCAGACCACAGAAATCTTTGGTTGAAGATATGTCAGACGCCGCTGTTGTTGTAGAGTGTTGAAGGCAAGCACTTGCTAAAGGTTAATGAAGGTTATATTCCCCGAAATAAAAAATGGCATGTCCTTGGGTACAGGCGAGCGAAACTGCCATGTTAAGCTTGAAAAGCAGACAAAAGAAAATTTATGTGGGATTAAGACGCCACTAGGTTGTACAGGATTGAAGTGAGCCAAGCTCTGGCTGAAGTTCGGTGGGATACGTTCCCTTAAGTCAAATGCGATTATCCTATAGTATAGACGAGGCTGCCGCGTAACGCTAGGAGGCAGCCGACGTAAATCTTTGGTTGAAGATGTAAAAAATAGGACGCCGCTATATTGCAGTGTTGATAAGAAGCAAGCACTGGTGGGGGTTCATGACAGACATCTGACGTCATATTTAGACATCACTAATTGGCATACGCTGCCAGATAAGCCTGAAAACTGCCCGATACGCTCGAAGACAGCCCCCGAACAGGAAATTGCGTAGTGTTGCTGAGAGGCAAGCACTAGCCGAGGGTTAATGATAGACACATCCCCTGACGTCATTCCAAGACAGACATCAGGTTGGCCTACGCAGCCAGACGGAACTATCACTGTTCTACCGATACGCTCGGAAACAGCCCCCATGTATCAATTATTTCATGATAATAACGGATTCACTCAACTTGATTAAACTTGCGGTTTGACAAACTTCACTTCTCTCTGCATATAACGCCAAATGTACATTTTTATTTCACATGTGTATCTCACGACTCTGAATTACATTCCTGTTTACGTTACATGTGAAACGCAACGTGTGGTAAATAAATAATTTTCTTTCTTTGTTAATCGCCTTGTGTTGAAGTGCAATGTATCCAGCCAATCCGAGAGGCGGCCGATAGTTTGCTTTGCTGTCGTCGCTTGTGAAAATATCTCTAGACGTCAGGCGGTAGATACAGTTCGGGCACGGTCGATCATCTACTCGAATGGAGGGTAGTACAGATTTTGTGCTAAGTAAAAATTTAAATTCACCAACACGCCATATACGGAAACAAAACATAGTGAATCACCACGACCAGCTAGAACTGTCTGAACACTGTCTAGAATTTAACCAATACAGATCTTCCTGAGTGTGGTGAGATGAGACCACATTATTTACATACATTACACACATTTATAGACCACATACATTACACAGAAAAAGGGAGCAGCTTATATTAGATTTATTGAAAAATATATTCCATCGAAATATTATTACAATGCATTCCGTGCTTCGGAAGGCATGTAAAACCGTTGGTCCCGGCTACTATCTGCGGATGTGGCCAATATAGGAGCCGTGTCGGAAGCCAAGTCGGCCCAACAATTCCGACACCATGGTTTCTGAGATAGGTTGACCTTTACTCGATAAGAAGAATGCATAGAGGATACAGTTACTTTAATAAAGAGGCTTAACGATATTCACGTGACGGGTTGTAAAAGCTCAATAACTGCTAAATTAAAAATTTAAGCCTTAAGTACTCAAATCTTTCTATGAAGAAATTTTTGTAGATCAGCTTGAGGCCACTTTGAGAAAAAGCTAGGTGACCATTATATAAACCATTGTATGCAGGATAAGACTTCATTATTGTCAGGTGTACGTAATTAGTTGACAAGTTTGTATGTAATGTTTTAAAACGGGAAAATCCATTTTTCTCAAGTAAAAATTACGACCTGGGCGAAGCCGCAGGGTGAACACCCAGTTTGAATTAATTTAGACAATAATGGTTCTAGCGATAACATGAACAGATAGTGGAGCAAACAACAACGGCTTAGATAATGGTAGGTGCATTCCCGTAATCATATCTAGGCGGGCCTGCGGAGCCCTTAACCCTTATAAGCAACTTCGATACGCTCGAAAACATTCTCCTGTGAGTCATTGTCACAGCTAACAACCGAGTTATTCAGTTTCGGCTTAGATAATGGTAGGGTAGGTGCATTCCCACAATCATATCGAGATGGGCTTGCGGAGCCCTTAACACTTATAACTTCGATACGCTCGAAAACATTCTCCTCTGAGTCGTCGCAGCTAACGAACGACTTATTCAAACAAAAGCAAAGTTGGAAGTACTCACGTGAAATTGAAGCTGTTACCTTCTAAGATACTCGTTTTTGTAGCAAAATCGAACATCATGACATGAAAAAGACTAATTTTCACTTATTTCACGGTAATGAGCAACGAATTTAAAATACGCTTCTAAATCCGTTAAAATAATTTAAAATTTTTATCAAAAAATTTCCATTACACTGTCACTAATTTCTTGAATAAGAAAAATAAATAAATTTAGACTAATATTTAGAATACGCTTCTAAATGCAAAATATAAAATTTAAAATAAAATATTTTTTACAAAAATAATTTTAAATTTTGACAGACTTTAAACTGAGATCTTGTTAGATCGGAAGTTAACGACGCTATGAGGTAAGGTCGAACGAGCCGTCCTCTGGTGACACAAAGTCAAATTAGCAACCAATATTCACAGGAAATGGCCTCTAATTGGTGGAAATCGAATCGGAAGTAGGTGGCGCACTCTCACAGATGCTGTGCATCGTCACATGCCGATAATACTATGATATAAATTTTGTCACGAAATCACATTCCACAAAATATTATTCTTTGTTATTTTTATAATTAGGATTTAAAAATAGGTATTCATATACGTATCATCTACTTACCGTGACACCTAATTCTCTAGAAATACTTTTAATCCTGTGGTTATCTTTACAACGCACTGTTGTTTTTGCTTTCATAAAATCATTTATATGAGAAGTAATGAAAATTGGTAACAGATTATTTTAAATAAAAGTAACCGGAGAGTGCATGAACGTAACGACGACGACGTAAAGTAAATACCTTGCCACGAATATTAGTTTTCTTTATAGTGTAAAACTTGAAATAATAAGTAACTACCCTCACATAATTTGTATGTGTTATTTTGCATGCATTCTCTCTCAAAAAAATAAACATCATAGCTATGAGTCATAGCAAAGTGTGGTATGATAACAAATTTCGATACACTTGACATCTTGTCAGTTGGCGCAGTGGTTTAGCGTTAGCTGTGAAGCTTGTGAAAGCTAAGTTACGCAGTTCAAATCCATTGACTATTCAACATAGTTTTTTTCTGTTCTAATAAAAACGGACTTCTCTCTCACTATAATATTTATAAAATCAAGATATAAAATAGTGACGGGGCGGCGCGGCGCGGCGGTCGAGATAACTAGTTTCTTGTGAAGCAAGTGTAGGCACATAATCATCTACTCTGCAGATGACGACGATTCTAATCGATGAAATATTGTAGAATAAAATGCAGACTTAATATTCATAAATAATAAATATATTTTGTATTGATTCTAATTTAATTAAAAGAATGAAATCCCCATAGCGAACACTGCGTCTGTTATAAAAAAAGATAAAAATAAAAAAATACTAAAACAAGAATATGCGCTCGTGGGATCGATCCAGTTAAATCTCGATCTACAACCATACCGTGCGCAACTACGCCACGCAGTGACTTAGCAACATTACCGAAATAAGGCTACACCTTCCTAATTATTGGCTTAGCTATACTGACAACATTCTTGTAACGATTTAGTTTATTGTAAGTTACGACAGATAGCATTGTTTGAAATTTTAGAAGTATCATTGGCCGTTGGTTTGTTCTTTTCTGCCCCTTTGGAGCGATAGATGGCGCCCTCGATGGCGTTCGCACAGCGTTCGGCAGGGGGGTCAGCTATTTGGTTTTTTGTCTGTACCTCGTACATCCCTGTATCGTACTTTCCCTTATGAAGGCATTAAAAACGTGCATCATTTATATGTTACGCTCAAAGATCGAAAACACTCATTGAGCAGAAAAATAGCTCACAACGCGTTGTGGTCGTAAAACATCCAAATCGCGAAATTCGTGTTATGGCTCTAATGAAAACGCGCACGACGCGTTGTGGCAATCACAAAAAGACCAAATAGCGAAATTCGTGTCGTGGCTGACATGCTATTCGATCTCAACGCGTTGTGGCAATGAAGAAAAGCCATGACGCGTATGGAATATTATTTGATTACGACGCACACTACCTTCCGATATGAATCCTACTAGGCCTAGGCTGGAACCGTTTTGGTAGATGTCCTTAGAAATATTTTTTATTTTATAAAATCACTGCATAACGTGTTTGCCATTATTAAATATAATTATATAAATTAAAATAAAATAAAGCGATGTTTGTTATGATTGAGATTACTTTAGGTATATTTAAAAAATCAAAGTATTTAATAATAAATTACTGAACACAAAATATTAATCAATTGTAAATTACTTATAATTCACTTAAAATAATTAGGCTTTTTTTTTTATGACAATTTAAAATTCTTTAAAACGCCGACACCGACTAGTTAGGTACTTACAACCTGTCCGTCGTGATATGGTTAAAACAATGAATGCTCAGAACGCGTCATGGCTTTTCTTCATTGCCACAACGCGTTGAGATCAATAAGCATGTCAACCACGACACAAATTTAGCTATTTGGTCTTTCTGATTGCCACAACGCGTCGTGCGCGTTTTCATTAGAGTCATAACACGAATTTCGCGATGTGGATGTTTTACTGTGACCACAACGCATTGTGAGCTATTTTTCCGCTCACTGAGCGTTTTCGATCTTTGAGCGTAACATATACATCACAAACAAGTTTTTAAATAAATATTAATAAAATAACACTGCGGACGTGCTCTGTAACGAGGTGCACTGCGTGCTACCTCGTTGCCACGTTTTTCTACTTCATTTCTCACCTCATTTACATTTCTCATCTAAATTCAAATATATTTAATTTTGGAATTCATTCAAAATCATCCGTCATTCATCCATTTTTTATTATTCATTCCATCTACAACTTTTATCCTAGTCGCATCTGTGTTTTTTTACCATATTAAAATGTGTTTGTTTTCCCAATATACCTTTTAAAGTTCAAAAGTCTTTGTTAATAACTCTGTGGTGGTAAACTCAGTTCGTGTGTGTGTGTGTTTATCACACTTCCACCTGTTGAACATATTAAACGTAGTTACCCCGCAGGCTCGTTCAGGAACTAGACGAGCCGCGGGTGTAACAGCTCTAAGCTCACAAATTAATTTCTAACCAGACGTTCATAAGCTTGAAAGCGATAGCTGGGCTAGCTTGGCAGAATTTGTAATGTAACTAGAAGAATATTTCAGCTAAAATTAAAATGGTATAAGAATTTTGTTTGAAGCTGAGTTTCGTCGAATTGAAAGCAAATTTGCGCAAATTATGCAAGAATTGCTTGAGTACAATTTGTATGAAAATGCGACTCGGTGCGGCCCGTTATAATGTGCTCGTACCTTAAGACAACCACGATGTATCGAGCAGAAATCGAGCAAACTCAATAATGAAGTAGAGCTATGCAATGAGACTAACAGACACCACACGCTGGCGTATTTCGAGCGTCATCGCGCCAGCGCTGGCCGTCGCACATAAATCGCAAAATACATACACAGGCAGAAAAACGAGTGAAACAAAAGAAAGTTGTTTGCAAATAAACGCTGCGCTGGCATCGCATTACGCTCGAAAGACGCCAGTGTGGGGGGTGTGTAAATACCGATGACCTATAAAGAGACAATGCACTGAAGATCGAAGAGTCACAAACAGCCTTAACGTGAGCAACTCGACTTAACGTCTTATAATACCGAGAAATAAAGATACTTAGTATGTAAAGATACTTACTTTATCGTTATAGGTTTCTAACAATGGTTTATCAGGCTCTTGTTTCGCGTAGGTCTTGAGCATGTCTACTGGGAGCAGTGCAGCTGCCACATATTTCAACAGCCTCTTGGCTACCACTTGAGCACAAGCAGGCCCGCCGTGACCGTCAAAAACACCCAACAGCAAACCTGGAACAATACATAGTCTTATTACTATCCCGTAGCCTAGTTGGTAGTTCGAAGCACAGGATCACGCGTTCGAATCCCGCCCATATTATTCGTGTGATGAGCACTAGTGTTTGCCTTGTGTCTGGAAGTTGTATATATTTATATGTATGTATATCAGCTGTCTGACACCCTTAGTAAAGGCTCTACCTAGTTTGGGCACGTTTGGGGTCAGATGGCCGTGTGTGATGTCCCATAAATACATCATACTAACTAATATTATAAAGAGGAAAGATTTGTATTTTGTGTGTGTGTATGTTTGTAATGAATAACTACCAGTGAACCGATTTCAAAAATTCATTTACCATTAGAAAGCTTAAGCTAGTTATACAGGGTGTTTGGTAGATGGGTGCAAAGCTTTAACGTGTTGTTAGTATAGACCATTTAGAACCATATCAGACCGGGAACCTGTTGTATTTCCTAATGTTTATAGTCCTAAAGTCGATTATCCGAACATCATTTTCCTAATATTCGATTGTCCTAATGTTCGATCATCCTAAATATTGATTATCCTACTGTAATAATTGTCCTTATCTAAGCGCACGGGAGTGCGCAGGCCAAGTTCCAGCAATAAGCCGCACGCATGCCGTGCACTATTTACACGAACCGTTTCGACCCACTTTTGACCCCCCTGTAGCTCAGCGCCTATTGCAAGTACAGAGATAAAATTGTACCTACGTAATTATATACTAGTACTAAAGCAGTATGCCAAATTTCATAGATATAGCTTCAGTAATACTAAAGCAGTATGCCAAATTTCATAGATATAGCTTCAGTAAATTCTGAAATATAACCCTGTGAAAATAGCTAATTTTGGCACTGACTGACTCACTCACTGACCGGTAATCAAAATGTTTAGGCCACTTCCAATTGTCCTAGCCTTATGAAATTTGGCACACAGGTCGTGTGTTATATGTAGATTAACAAAAAATTAAGAAATTTAAGAAAGTTGGCTTAATTGAATATCGAATTTATAATAAAAATATTTCTAAACAAGTGGTACAATGAGAATACGATGAGGAGAGGGGGGAGAGGGCAGGGGGGGTATAAAATATATTGTCATGTATTCATAATAAAGGCTGCCACACACCGGATACGCATTGCGTTGCATCTGCGTGCGACACGATCTGTAATGTATTAACCTGAAATACGACGTTCACACTGAAATGGTCGCAGACGCAATGCAGCACTTCTGCGTGCATCAGACGCACGGCACGAACACAACACAAACTGACATGGGTTACCATGGTTACAAATCAATAAATGTCAGTTGCGTAAAAAATATCGTGCATTTTATTCCATTTTCCTTTATATTTTGTGATATTTTGTGACCGAATTGGCGCGCGCGGCAGCGGAACGGGAACGTCGCACGCGCGAATCGGACGTAAAGGTTGTTATAAGGTTGAATTACACGGGATTTCCTATTGACACTGACACCGCGCTGCTGCATTCGTCTGCGATACTGTGTGAACGGCCTTCTGTGCGCGGTGCTGCAGACGCAATGCGTCGTGATGCAGACGTATCCGGTGTGTGGCAGCCTTAATACACTGTAGCGCTTGTTATAAGACGTGATAACCTTGTCACATCGTGCAATTTTTATTATTCTTAATTTATCGAAAGAGACCGTTGTAGAAAGATTAATAATGTGCGCTTGTATAAAAAAAAATGACCAATCGAGCTCTGAATACTGTAAACATTAGGAATAAAGATTGGCTAAGTACGATATGTATATTATCTTAATTGTTGACACATTTTAAAATGCATCGTGTACAGTAGCCAGCACATGCGGCTGGACATAATGACCTTGGGAGCGTCTTTATCCTGTAGTAGTAGGAGCGAAAATCGTGGAGCGAATATCCAGCCGCATGTGCTGCCTACTGTACCTATTTTATTTATATTATAATATAAATTTGACCGATGTACTGAATGTCATTTAATTTAACTATCAACTATTTAATACTTAAACACTTGACTTAAAGATACGACTAAAACTTAAAAAAAATAATTTGAGATTTAAAATAATATTGCCCGCTACTCCAAAGTTGTTTCATGCAAACAAATTCGCGATCGCTACAACGCTGTCACTAAATTTTACGTCATGTCACTTACGTCAAGTGTAGCGACGTTTGTCATTATTTAGAAAGGTTTAATAAGAAGATTTTATGACAAAAATCTATGTACGCTACGCAGTATTATAGAAGTTTTTTTTTTTAATTTAATCTCGTGATAACCCTGACTTGCAGTTGTTTTTCTCAAAGAGGTTGGAAGAGCCAGCTTCGGCTCTTCAAAACTCTTTGGTTTTTCTAAAAGAAGTAACTAGGTTGTCAAAATAAATTTGCTGCATGGAGTGTCCGGATGATTAAATATATTTATTCTGTGGTTAACAATGGACGAAGGCGTGGCACAAAAAGAAAAAAAAGGTACGATTTCTTCAAAAAAAGTATTCAAATCCCACCAAAAACATACCTGTTAAAAAGGGGGCGGCCAAGTTCCTATCGGCTAATTGTTCGCCTAAAAAAGGATTGAAATCCAATCCAATGCCAAGTTTAGATGCACTTTAAATTCGATCATAATCATCGTCATCAACAGCCTGATCCACTGGTAAACATTTGTCATTCCCAAGACTCGCAACCACATTCTAAATTTGAACTTGGCAGGTTAAATTAGTTTAATAAATAGATTAATTTAATTATTATATAAATAATAAATTGCTGAGTTTGCTGTCGACTCGAAAAGAAGAAATAATTAATTTAATTATACAAATTAATAAAGTATTACGCGCGAAAACCTGCCAAGTTCAAATTTAGAATGTGGTTGCGAGTCTTGGGAATGGCAAATGTTTACCAGTGGATCAGGCTGTTGATGACGATGATTATGATCGAATTTAAAGTGCATCTAAACTTGGCATTGGATTGGATTTCAATCCTTTTTTAGGCGAACAATTAGCCGATAGGAACTTGGCCGCCCCCTTTTTAACAGGTATGTTTTTGGTGGGATATTCTTTAGTCCTAATATTAATGTCACTAAAGTTTGAAATTCCTAATTTTGATCCTTCTCTACTAATAGAGATATATAAATATCTAAAAAATCCTCGGTAGGTTGAATAGTAATAATAAAAAGAATAAGTAACTGTTACTCATAAATAATTTTACTAATTAGGTAGGTATTACAATAATTTTAAATTCGTGGCAATAGCTGTTCAAAATTCGCATTTTGTAAACTGACATTGATTTTCAATAATAGTTTTAATTCTCTTCCTTTTGTCCAAATACTCGTAAATACTTCCTTTTTTCTGAGCTGGAGGAGCACCACTAAAACTTTTTTGTATATCAGAAATACTGTCTTTGATTTATTTAGGACTATACATTTTATGAATATAAACGATTATAACTATGGGCATTAGGGCTTACCATAATTAGGATAAAAAAAATAGGGCAATGAACAGTAGGAGTTAAAAAAATAGGACAAGGATCATTAGGACAATCGATACTTAAGACTAAAATGCTAAGGAAAATAGAAAGTAGGATAACAAATTTTAGGGAATACAATAGAGAACCTATCAGACCATACTAAGCTTTCATGACGCATGATTTTATTTTTTACCGAATATTGACCATTTTTGATGTAAAAACCCAAAAGTTTGCAATTACCTGCAAATAATGGCCAATCTGGAACATAAGTGAGTTATTATTTATTTCATTTAAATAAAGTAATGTATTAACAATCAAATAAGACATAATGTACGCATCTGTGTCATGAAACAATTTTGTTACAGAGATTTTAGTTAATGAACTTTTTTGGATTTCGGTAATCAAATTTATTTGAAGCCATAAACAAAAAATCGGTTTTTTGTTCAAACATTTTTGAAAACATAACTGGTTAATTGTTCTTTCTTTTGAGGTATCAACTACAAAGATAGCTCACCAATTATAGAAATTATGACCTGTAAACCAAATTGAGGGACCAAATTACGCTTATAAGGGAAATATTTTTTTTTTTTTTTTATCGTAATTATTTTCTTTTCATGTTTCAAATGTTCACCGCGATGCCTAATACAAGCACGGGCCCATCTTCTCACCTCTGTTGTTGTTATTTTTAGCATAATCTGTTTCTCTGCTTTATTGTTTCGAAGGCTGATTGATCTAACTGATCTCTCGATCAATTCTTCTTTCGTGTCTATTTTTTCATGTGTATAAACAAGCTCCTTGGCTCTATCTTACACAAAAAAGTCAAGCGGAGTGGGGTTGGGTAATCGGGTGGGCCAAGGGATAGGCCCATCTCTGCCGATCCAACCGTCGTCAGGGAAAGTGTTGTTCAAGTGCTCCCGTACAGTTAACGTCCAGTGCGCTGGACAGCCGTCTTGCTGGAAGATCACTTCTCGGTCAGTTTCAAATATTGGTGCTCCAGATTCCTCGATGAGTATTGGAAGATCGTTTTGTAAAAACTCTAAATAATTATTGCCATTCAAATGTTCAGGTAAGGAATGAGGCCCAATTAGAGTTCTTCCATCACTCCAGCCCACACGTTAACCGAAAATTTTCTTTGGAAAGATTTTCGATTTTTCCAGTGTGGGTTGTTGTCTTTATCAGCCCACTGATGTAGGTTGTGAATACTTGTAATGCCTTCCCTTGAAAATTTGCTCTCATCGGTCCACAATATGGACTTCAAGAACCAAGCATCTTCAATATCTGTATTTAGAAGAAAGCAGCAATAGGCTATTTGACAATGCGAAAAATAAAGTGTTAATTACTGTAATCAGTATGTAATGTAAGTTTAAAAATAGATATTTACTATGGGAAGTTGAAAATAATAATTAATTTATGTAAAAATCCGTAAATAAAAATGTATTTTTTTTGGCGTTTGTCACGTGACTCAAAACGCTCCTGTTTGGTCGGGTATAGGACATATGTCACTAGCCAGTAAACATCGTTTTCTACTTAAGCAACTTGTAGTAGTAGTACTGGCTAGTGACGTCACCGATGCCATTGCGACGCCATATTGTCAAAGTAGCGTTTTGGCGCGCTACTTAAATATTGAATTTTTATTTTGATATTTTTCAGGAAATATGTACCAGAATTAAAAAATATAACTATTACTGGGATCCACAAACTCTACTGAATAATAAAAAAAATATTTTAAAAACCAGTCAAATAGCCTATTGGGGGATCTCCTTTTTCTAGACCTTGCAAACCTATGTCATGAAATGGGTATTTGTTGTTTTGATTCAAGGTTTACCAAACCTCCAGTGTGAAATTAAAAGAAAAAATAAGAAGAAGAAAGGTAAGAGAGGTCCCCTCAATTTTATCTCAAGTGTGCAAGATAATACTCAAAATTGAACCCTGTTAACATTTTCAACACAGAAAGGATTTAATTAAAAGCGAAAATGTCGTTTAATCTACTGACTTGAAATTTTTATTTTCTTCCTCAATTTGCTTTACAGGTCATAATTTTAATAATTGGTGAGCTATCTTTGTAGTTGATACCTCAAAAGAAAGAACAATAACCAGTTGTTTTCAAAAATGTTTGAACAAAAAACCGAGTCATCGTTTTTTTTCTTTATGGCCGAAATCCAAAAAAGTTCATTGACTTAAAATCTCTGTAACAAAATTGTTTCATGACACAGATGCGTACACTATGTCTTATTTGATTGTTAAAGGTGCTCCCTCACCGGGAGCATTCGCGTGTAATGTAACGTTACAGATTTGAGCATTACATCAGTGAAGGAGGAGTACCGAGCATTACAATGCGCACCTTGTAATGATACAATGTGTAATATCTTGATACAACTTGTAACATCAATGCGCTTCACTTCCCCTAGCCCCCCACCGCTATGAAATGCTCAAAGACGAATCTATAATGTTACATTACACGCGAATGCTCGTCAGTCAGGGAGGTAGTATTGTAATGTAATGCTCAAAGACGAATCTATAATGTTACATTACACGCGAATGCTCGTCAGTCAGGGAGGTATTATTGTAATGTAATGCTCAAAGACGAATCTATAATGTTACATTACACGCGAATGCTCCCGGTGAGGGAGCACCTTTATACATTACTTTATTTAAATAAATTAAATAATAACTCACTTGTGTTCCAGATTGGCCATTATTTGCAGGTAGGTAATTGCAAACTTTTGGGTTTTTTCAACAAAAATGGTCAATATTCGGTAAAAAATAAAATCATGCGTCATGAAAGCTTAGTATGGTCTGATATGGTTCTAAATGGTCTATACTAACAACACGTTAAAGCTTTGCACCCAGCTTCCAAACACCCTGTATATTATATTATTAAGTTGTATAGTCAAATCACGTAGTCCACAGCTTTAAATACATACACGGTGGAGTTAGCCGGTTTTTTTATTGACCTATGTATGATTGTGTCGAAAATGTACGACCAACCAAAGCATGACCGGACTTGATAGAAAAGTAGATAAGGAACAGCCATCTGAACGTATTTTACTGTAGTCTACCAGCTGACTTGACCACCTATAGGTACACTATAACCATGTAAACCCGACTTTAGTGCTCAGTAATAAAAGATTTCCCGGAACTGTGAGTGAAAGCGTAATGCATCTGATGTGCTGCTGCAATTCGACTAAGGGGGCATCCATTAATTACGTGAAGTGTTCAAGAGGGGAGGGGGATCTAGCTAAATCTTTCTAAATCTCACTAGGGGGTAGTGGGGGTCTTAGCAAATATTACTTTTTTTTTTCTTTCTCTAGTAGAAAACGGCATAAAATTGTGGAAAAAAATATTCCTAGAATAAAATTTGCCCAAATCTGACACAATAATGTTTATCGTATTCGTACGAACCCCGCAAAGTAGCACAGTAGTAAATAAAACAAAATTTCATTTTAGGTATTTTTTCACCACACGATTACAGCTGACACATAAAATTTGAAGAATATTGCATGACATTAGATAGATGGTGTTGAGGAAAATCTTACGGATGCCCAAGTGGTCCTTCTAACATAGTACTGTGATTAGATTATGATTATGATTTGGATGGAGAGGGAAGGGCACTAAATACCCAAGACCACTGCGACCCATGGTGGATCTAATGTAGTCAACCCTCGTAGGCTACATAGCCTATTCCAAACCGATAACTATGAAAAAGTTGACGTTTTTGGTGAGATTTAGGGTTCGGGCTTCTTGGGGGGCAAGCTTGTGCACTCCCAGTACTCTACTCCTTTTAATAACATCACATTCATGGTTCTTGATTTGAGTAGTAACCCTGTAATGAGTTGTTTTGAGTGTGCAAGGCCAGCAGATTCAAGCCAGGTGTTGTGTGCTTGGTGCCTTTCCCAAGCCACCAGTAGGCGCCTCGAGTCAGATTTCGGCACCACAAGCATGAGCTCCGGCCCAAAAGGTCGGGCACCAGATTCCCGAGTGGCCAGGCACCCAAGCCTAGGCACACTGAGTTAATGCTGCCCAGTTTATTTAGGACAGCAATGCCCAAATTCTAGCACAGAATCAAGCTACCTGGGGTCATTGTGCACATGGCTTCGCTCCGTGTGTCCTCCATTGGGGTATTGGATGCCAGTTGATTTGAGTCATAAGACTTGACAGAACCTACTGTGAACTCCTTTGAGAACTCATGTTTCCGTAGTATAGTAGTGACCTGCAATAATAAAAAAGGATCTATTACATAAAGAATCTGCTCTGCAGTTTTTGGATGTGAAGTTGAAAAGGCCCAAATTTGATTTCTCACTAGATTTACTGATGACAATAAGTGATTCACTTTTAACATTTCAGAGCAGTGCTTAATTATGTTAGCTGAAATGATAAATAAATAAATATATTTAGCACATTTAGAAACTGGACAAGTGCAAGTTTAATTTGCATGGAGAAGAGATCTGTAAAATACAAAGTTCTTCATCGTCAGCTGAAACAACTGGACTGATAAAGTTGAAACTTGGGGCACATTATATCCTGACCCAAAAATGGACCTGTCAGAATATTGAGACAAAACTATTCCACTGAGTCCATGTTTTTTTTTCTTTATATTCACAATGTTTTTCTGTATGACGCTTTGGTACATGATAACATGACTACTCTGGGGTTCCCCGCAAGTCCAGTGAAGTTAGATTGGTCGTACCTTTTAAAAAAATCTTTTTTCTTCTATTGGTTTGGTTATGTTTATTCCAGATAACATGTAAAAAGCATCATTTCAAAACTTTTCATGTTCTTTGAGCCATGTGGGTTGTAAGATCATTAACCGGCCTAATTTTACCCTGGTGGTGTCAGAATAATTTGACCTGCCCAATACATGGTTAACCCTGAATGATGATAATTCATATTACAAAATAAAACATACTCTTTAGATAAGTCTATGAAGGTCTATGATACATATTAAAAATTATTTTTTTTATCAGTATTTGAAATATAAAAATGTAATTAATTCTCTTTGCCAAAGAACAAGATGAATGATTTATTTGTAATCATAAACTGTAAATGAATAATAATTATTTATGAATGAAAATGTGGGTCTAGTATCGGTTTTTGCTCCCTTTCTTCTTCTTTCAATGTTATCTAGAATGAGTTAAAGCAAATTCAAAAGATGTTCCTCCGCAAAAGAGAGGGGTACGCGGTTGTCCGAGGGTAAAGCTGGTGGATGCTTATACAAACTCTTACTTCTTGTGGGGACAAGAGAACTGCAGCTTCATCTGAACTCGACCGGGTAGCTTGAGAAGAGTTTCCTCCCTTCCTCCTGACCTTTTGGCAATAACAAATCAACGTGCGCCTAAATCCTATATCGAACTTTAGGTATGTCTTCAATAATAAATTCAAAGGACAATTCATAATCACGATAGTTACGTTAGCCGGGCATGTTATGCAACCAAAGAGAAAAAATAATCACTCACAGCCAGCAAGGGCAGGTACTACTATTTGGTAGGTACCTATTCTGTGGCAAGGGCCTGACACACTTTGACAGAAAAAGATAGTCTTATTGCGATTCCTAAAAGAGGAAATAGAAAAGATGCATCATGTTTTGTCTCTATCACCGACCGAGCATTTTTTCATTGTCGGGTTATAGGCACACTTCATATCATATAGTATACTAGTTAAGGCCGCACCTCGAAAAAATAAAATCGCATTGGAGGCGTGGTCTAGACGTGCGACGCGGGGCGCACCCCCCGCGGGGCTCGGGGAGCCGCCGGGTCCGTCAGTTTAAAATACCGCGCGCTTAACTTAGCCACGCTTTGTTGGAACAGAGCAGAGCTAGAATTTATACTATAATTGTAGTATTTGTCTTAGTAAATACTGTATACTGTGTATCCTAATAAAGAGATAGTACGATAAACTGCTATATTTGTTTATTCCTTTCCATTTACCCTTATACGAATCAAAATTATTTTTTCTATGTACAAACATTTGACCTCTACAGTTTTATTATAATATAGATTTTATTTGATTGTATATTATCTTTTTATTTTGAGTTTATTTCTATTGAGTTTATTTTTGTTGTTGTTGTTGTGACTTTGACTTTGACTTTGACTTTCGACTTTCGACTTTCGACATTGACTTTTACTTTGACATTGACTTTTACTTTTACTTTGAATTTGACTTGGCTTTGACTTTGACTTTGACTTTGACTTGGCTTCGACTTCGACTTCGACTTCGACTTCGACTTCGACTTCGACTTCGACTTCGACTGCGACTTCGACTTCGACTTTGACTTTGACTTTGACTTTCTTTGACTTCGACTTCGACTTCGACTTCGACTTCGACTTCGACTTCGACTTCGACTTTGACTTCGACTTGTATGAAAAGTAGATGTTGGCCGATTCTCAGACCTACTGAATACGCTCTTGACTTCGACTTTGACTTTGACTTTGACTTGTATGAGAAATAGATGTTTTCCGATTCTCAGACCTACTGAATACGCTCACAAAATTTCATGAGAATCGGTCCAGCCGTTTCGGAGGAGTATGGAATCGAACACTGTGACACGAGAATTTTATATTAGTTAGGGCTCCCTATGATTACTAAAACTCTGCTCACCCCGTTAGGGAAAAGAGCGTGTCTTTACGTATTGTATTGTATATTATTTCGTTGTAGTTTATTTTATTTCACGCAATTACATTATTCAAACGTATCGATTAGATGGAGCGTCGTCAGTGGCATAGTGGTTCGTAGGTAAGTGCGGGTTCGAGACTCATTACCTACAGTCAAGAGCCGTCTAGCCATTGAAACTGAACACGCACATCGTAATACTCTGCCTTATAAACAAAGTGATTTTCATAGAACATTTCGGGTAATGTTTTGGGTGATGTGTAATGGTACGGGGTGATATCACCTTTTCGAAAGTAATGAGTAATGTGATATGGCATTATAACGTACTGTTTTGCGCATGTCTCAGGAAAGTTCAAGGTCTATATAGAGAAAGTTAACCCTTCAGTGGTGCAATATTATGCAGATGACCATGTTAATTTAAAAAAAGTATGTACTTAGTTTTTTTTCTTATTTCAAGCATAAGTCTCCGTTTTCTTGCCAAATCTGCCTTTTTTTTATTTTTTGGACGGCGTTTGTTTCCCATCTTAGTAATAAATTATTTTCGATTTCGCCGGTGCAATTTGCGATCGCCTAGCGCAGGTCCGTCGTCGGCAAAGGTAAGCGGACGACTGATCGCAGTGCGGGAAAGTGATGACGCTAAGCAGTGCCGTACGTGTATAACAGAGAAAGGTATGCTGTTGCGCGCTAGAACTAAACAGCGTAAGTGCCAAATTCTTTGGTGTCCATTTATACAAAAAGTAATGCACATAATAAAAATGTTTCGATATGAGACATTAATAAAGTTGAAACCCATACTTATGACCACGTTTCAGCATCCAATTCATTGCCGTTTACCTATACAAAGCGAAAAAAGATAATAGAAGGTGCAACTTTGGCTTAATGTTCTATCGATAAAATTTTCAGTAAACGTGTTTTCAGTGAATAGAGTCTTGAGATAATATGATCAAATAATGTATATCTAAAAATTAACTAACTTACTCTTATAGATTACGAGTACTGACGAGTCAAAGAACACTAAAATTTTCCAGGTGCCGCCTTAATTTATGGTCGGGTTATAGGCACACTTCATAGATAGACTCAATGTATGTCTTTCTCTTAGCCCGGTCGCACGGTGGCGAATCTATCTCACAGCCCCTTTTTTACTTTTTTTTTTTTTGCGTTTTTGCGTCATGTCATGCGGTAGCATATAGCCACAAACAAAAAGTGGAGAAAGCGAGTATACGATTGATTACCAAACAAAAGGAACGGAATTTGGAAAATAGGTTAAGATACTAGGTTTTTATATGTAGGGATTCTAATAAAGGTAATATAGACGGATTTAAGGAACAACAAAGGCATAAGATAATTACATATTATAAGAATAGCTGGAAAATTGAAAAAATTAGATACGAATATTATTAGATACTAGCTGTCTGCCCGCGGCTACGCCCGCGTTGTTTTTCGACTTCTCCGGAGTAATGTTTAACTATTACACGGGAACTCTTTAATTTTCTGCGTTTAAAAGTATTCAATATGTTGACCTGGTATATAAGGTACCACCATGCTCAAATCAAATCAATAAAGACATTTGTTAACACTCTTATAGTGCAATATTTTTCTGTAATAGCTACACTAGCGCTTTGTAATGTACTAAACTATAACGGTTGTATAATATGGCGTAGTTGACGTTTACATCATTTATTTATAGTTCAATATTGCTCTATAAGCTTATAAAACCAATGAATATCGTCGAACGCTTTTATACAACATGCCATCACAGCTAAAACCGTAATAACATGTTTACACAGCATTTTAATGATAAAAACTCAAATTATTGGACTACTTTGCTAGTTGATTACTAATATCTACCCCTGACAAAAGTTTTATCTTGTCACGTACCTTGGGTCAGATGCTACAGGCAAATTCAAAACTACTAATAGTGAAAAACAAAAAAAAATTATCCTCTTTATTTCGACGTCGAGTCTTTTTTCAAGGTATTATTTGAAAAATGTAAGCTTGAAATATATAATTAAAGTAATATGGTGATTACTTACCCATCTCTTCTCATTCATTTACTTATATTTGCGTACTCGTAGTATAGTGATCCTACGACTACGTTTCGTAAATTAGCTCTAGCTCAGGCACCATAAATCATATAGTAATTATTGTTACCTTTTTGATTAGGTAATTTGTTTTATAATTAAAGTAGTAAACATTGTTTCCACGAAAACGTAATAGATTTAGCGTAATCTGTGATATTATTTATACACAATTTCTTTTTTCAATGTTTCGTATTATTGCGCGGTAACCGCTGAATTGGCGTATTCGATGTATAATAACGTCTTTTAGGTAATATTATACACTTTCAAATAATACCAGTAACAAAGAAATCGATCCACTAGTTTTCAAATTACAGCGTAAAAACAAAAGTACAAATTCGCCAACTTTGATTACCCCTCCCCTCCTCCCTCCACCACTTTAGAACTTGACGACCGACGACAGTTCCACGTTCAGGACACTAAGACGAATCCAACGGTATGAGTCGTTGCCATTTACAGGAATGACAGATAGAATTTTTTCATTTAGTACTGGAGCGAACCGGACTATATTGGTTGGCACGTAAATATTATGCAATATGCACCAAATGTGCAGGTCGAGATTAGATACTTTTTTTTACCATATCCAGTCCTTACTATTACCTCCCTCTAGACATGTGCGCCGATTACGATTTGATCGGCGGCGGCGTGGAGGCTAAAATCGGTCGGCGGCGGCGGCGTAATCGGCGTGAAATCGGCGTAACCTTTTTTATTAATTTAACATAATGGAATATACATTTAAATTAAAAAGTGCATATGAAATTAACTGATTTATGTCAAATCAAACATAAAATAGGTAGTTATGTAGTGATCGGTTCTCCGCTGCCCGCGTCTCGCGGTTTCCCGGTTTATTATATGGCCCATCGTAAGCGACCACGTCTCAGATCCGTAAGTCATCAACTCATCACTGGCAACACACATTGGTCAAAGACTTGAGTCAATAAGATACTGCGGTATTTGGGACGAAAAGATATTGCGCAACTTCCCGAATGCTGCCCAGCCTAGTTGGATTTAACGATTGACCTCTTTCTCAAAGTTAGATCTACCTAACTGGACTGTTTGTCCCAGGTAGACGATGGTCTACAACTTCGAGAGCAGTCTCCAACTTTAATTGGAGTGGGTGCATTCGACATAACTTTTGTCTTCTCCATGTTCATCTTCAAACCCGCTTGTTGGGAGACTATTGACGTCTACTAACCTTGTGGCGAGGTCCTCCAAGGTCTCAGCTATGACCACGACATCGTCAGCTCACCGAAGGTGACTAAGGTACATCCATTGATATTGATGTCATGTCCTTCCCAGTCCAATAGCTAAAAGACATCCTCCAGTGTAGCAGTGAAAAGTTTCGGAGAAATAACGTATCCCTATCTTGTCACGCGCTGCAGCTTGATCTGTAGTTCTGATCTTGGAGATGGACTGACACAGTGGCGTTGTTCATACAATCACTGCAGCACCTCGATATACCGATAGTCGATTTGGCACCTCTGAAGAAACCGCAACACTGCCCAAATCTCAATAAAATCTATCACTAGCCTTCTCATATCGACAAACGCTAAGCATAGTGGCTGGTTATACTCTTTCGTCTTTTGTATAACCTGCCACAGCGTGTAAATGTGGCCTTTACGAAAACGGTCTTGTTCGGTAGGCTGAAAGTCGTCAAACCTACGCGCGAGACCTTCGTGACGACTCTCAAAAACAATTCGTAGGTATAGCTCCGTCCGATCAGAAGCGAAGCGACTAATTCTTTAAAAAGGAATTATTGCCCTTTTTAAAGAAGAGGACCACCGCACTTGTAGGCCACGCCACGCCTAAGGCGCTGTTACTTCGAGGATAAGTGAAGTAAACAATTTCTGAAGGGCTTTTAAGACCGGTGTACCACCTGTTTTCAGAAGCTCAGCAGTTATTCCGTTATCCATCACCTAGCGCCTTGTTGTTTTTTAACTGTTTGAGAGCTATTCCAATCTCGTACAGGCTGACATCCTGGATGTCTTTTGTATAGTGCCGCCGGGTTATCCTAGCTCTGGGGTCAGTTGCAGCTTGGCTGATAGGTGACTGTCGTGTACAGCCTGTCCATATAACTTCTCGATTCTTTTCAGTAGCTCAAGCTTAGCTGTCACAGTTTACGTAGTCGCCAGGTTCGTCAATTGGGTGTGCCCAACGGACAAATCTCTTCCGAACACTTTGGACCCTCATTTTTAGTAGCAATCTATTTTTAGATACAGTTTGCTCCTAAAAATTCAAGTCCTTATTGCGTACAAGGTGCAAATTTATTGCTTTTTAAGTTTTATCAAGCGAAAATGATCACGCCGATTTTACGCCGGTGGCGTCACCGGCGGCGGCGGCGTGGCTCAAAAGCGGCGGCGGCGGCGGCGTGGCGCGGCGGCGCACAAGTCTACTCCCTACACAAAAAATCTGATTATTTCTCAGAAGAATAACATTTTCAGCTCGCATCAATATAATGCGACCAAGGATGTTATATTATAAGTACTACTTAATACTACTGCTACTTTTGTGTTATGGCACGATAACATCCTTGAATGCAAAGAGATTTGAAGAGCCGCTTCGCTAAGCGGCTCTTCAAATCTCTTTGCTTGAATGCGACAATGTCACTGACACAGTACTATTATTTAATCTGTGCTGACACTTAGCTCATTAGACGTGTGATTCAAGCTATAATCCTCCTTATGAAACCTTAATGAAATTCAATTTTGACTATGCCAAAAAATTGTATTGAAATAGTAGTAAATAGTATCCATTGTAAGAAAATTAGTATCATTAAGATTCTAAAGATATAGCTATAGTTTGGGGAGGATTATAGCTGGATGTTCAAGCTATAATCCTCCCCAAACTATAGCTATATCTTCAGAATCATAATGATACTGTGACACCCGCGGGTCGCCAAAACCTGGGCGAGCCAGCGAGCGCGCACAAGAAGATAGATAGCACGAAGGAAACACTAAACACTGGTGGTGAACTTGTCGACAAGGTTTTAATGAAAATAGAGTACTAGGAAACATAACAGGGAAATCACGGAGAATTTAGGACTCGGCCGACATGGCCGAGGGGTAAACCAAAAGTGAATAAAAAATGAATGAAATGACGGATGATTGTCGACTGAATTCCAAAATTGAATATATTCGAATTTAGACGAGAATGGTAAATGAGATGAGAATGAGGCAACGAGGTGGCATGGTAATGCACCACGTTACAATACTAATTTTCTTACAATGGATACTATTTACTACTATTCCAATACAATTTTTTGGCACAGTCAAAATTGAATTTCATTAAGGTTTCATAAGGGAGGATTATAGCTTGAACCACACCATTAGACCGGGAAGTGTTCAGTTTAGAACATGATCTAAGTAAACAAGGTCTAACATAAAGACTACGTGACTTGACACAAGCCTACGTCATCTGCTGTTCATCCTTGTCGAATAACACGCATTCGACAAGGATGAACAGATGTCGTAAGCTAGTGTCAAGTTTGACAGTCCGATTATTAGAGGCACTTTCGCTTACTAGGATTAATAGATAAGCGAGCTATCACACTGGCGACAAAGACAAAGTCGTGCAAAAACGAAAAGGGACGCAGTTATGCGCAAGAGTGAGCGCGATGTATTTGTATCTCATTCTAACGCATAACTGTGATAGCTCGCTTAGTCGTATTCTAAGTCGTTGTCCTAATAGAACGCGATTACGCGACCATCGCAAGTTCGCGCGAACGCGCGATTGTCAAATGTATGAAGAAATCTTCTATCGCGCGATCGTCTATTAGGACACATATTCGACTTCAATATGTTTGATCGCGCGTTCGTACGATCACGCGAACTGTAAAATTCGCGCGAACTTGCGATGATCGCGTAGTCGCGTTCTATTAGGACAACGCCTAAGTCCGGAATTACGCGAAATATACGCACTATTTTGTATTTCATAAATTAGTAGTGTAAATAAAATAAAAAAAACTACTTACAGGTATTTGATATGGAGTCATAATACCATTGAAAATTTTAAAAAAACTTGAGTAACGAAGGAGTAGACATCTTGAACGAAAATTACGCGAACATAATCATATATTTCGCTAATCGCCAAAAAATAATGAGTTATTTGAAATAATTTTTTAGAAACTTTTGATTAAAAATAATGACATATGCAAGATTATTTTATATTTTTGTAAAATTAATTCAAAATCATAGTGAAGAAGCAAAACACAATTGCCTTTGTGAATATTTACATAATTTTTTAGTCCTATTTAAATCTTCGTCTAGTATGGGCATTGGGCACCACGGCAAGAGACTTTCTCGAGAGACTCGAGAGAAACATTTTCATAGAAAATATTTCAAATATTTTATTCTCAAAAAATAATTCTTAATTATTTACAATTACTAGCAAAATACTTAAATCAACTTAGCGTAGAGAAACTTTACATGATAGCTCTGATTCAGTTTGTTCTGCCGACACTTTTATAACATTACTTGAAGATAAAACATTTTTAGGAATATGTCCCCCATTAAGCCAATTGTCTAAAACATCTGTACTGGGCAGAAGGGTTCTCAGCATATTTCTAACATAAATATACGCTTGTGGTGAATACTTATAGATACTTAAAGCGAAATTCTTCAAATCATCTGTATACTTCATGGGCATGGCCATGACTAAACCGTTCGTATCTTCCTTGATTTTGTCTTGCAACGACAACAATATCCTAGCTTTCCTTTTTCTCTTTTGATGGAGAACATTCTTCTTCATTTCTATCATTTGGTTTAGTCTTTTCAGAAATCTGGTTTGTCTATTTTGGACTTTGATATTGTATTTCAGTTTGTCTTTCAGCGATACTGCTTGCTGCTGCATCATTTGCACTTCGGAGAATAGTTTTAGAAGCTTTTCTGTCTTTTCTTTGTCCACTACAATGGTGTTGTGGCCTCCATTGATGGTGTTTTTCATATCAACTTCGTTATCACCTTCGTAATCCGATTCTCTTTCCATTTCATATTGATCGTCATTGTCTAATGTATCTTCTTCTATGTATTCCACCTGAAAATAAGTATTTATTGATAACTATGGTTTTATTTATTTTATTATTTTTGGGATAAAGCCACCCACCCGCTCCCCAGCAAGTCCGTGAAGCATGATTCGTCGTACTTTTTCGACTCAAGCGTAGGTCAGTAAAAACAAAAACAAAAAAGAAACTATGTTTTTTGAAGGAAAGATAGAAGTGAAAAGAGAGGACGACCTAGAAGAACTTAATTATATGGACCAAATCAAGCAAGGAATAGATGTCGTGACGCATCAGGAGATCAAACAGAGGACGGAAGACAGAACAGAGTGGCGTAGACTCCACCGACAAGAGTGCGGCTCTTAAGTGTGAAGAAGAAGACTATGTTTTTGAACACGAGAGGTAGGAAAGCGACTCTGTTTTAGCTTCTGCAAAAATGCTTTCGTATCTATAAAATAAAGCGAAAAATGAAAGTCATCGAGTTTTTTGATACATTTTCAAATGGCGTAATATGGGAGAGTCAAGTTGAAACTCGAGAGATCTTTTTTTTATTGACCTACACTTAATGTGTCGAAAACATACAACCAATCAAGCTTCACCGGACTTCAATCAAAGGTGGTACAAGGAAAGCACTGTAAGGGAGTGTTTTTACAGAAGCGGAGCGAAGCGACGCGCGAAATATTTAGACCAAAGAAATAAAAACCTCGCCATATTGCGGAATTTCCATAGATCTAATTTTAAAATGGAAATTGTTGCCATATACATGAAAATATACACGTGGCTCCCCCAGAGCAGGTTTTTTATTTCTTTGGTCAGGCTTTACATTGCTCGTTACAAGTTACAACTGTCAACTACAATACACAGCTTATGAGACTGGTTTATTCGCGCGCCGCTCACCCATCTCTTCAGTATAGACGCACCCTTAAACCGGACAATCGCCTGCAATGTCCTAACCAAACTGAGGAAAGTCTCACAAAGTGATATTTGTTCGACGAGTCCCCACCGGGATTCGAACCCGGAACCGCCCCGTTTACACGAACTTTTGACCACTCGACCACGGAGGCTTGTACCTGATTTATTGAAATTTAAATTCCCATCTCACCTCCAAGACGTGATTGGGAAGTTTGAGGGAGGGCACGGCTTTATCAAGCAGCACCATCTGGCCAGCGTCATTGCAGGTGAAGCAGTCCACTGAAAAGTGCTGGATGCAGATGTACGAGTAGTCTGTGGGCGTCCAATTGCTGCGGCCCGTGAGGCTCGCCCAGATCTCACGGAATTGAGCGTCCTCTGGAAACCTGACGGGCATAGAGTATTACTAAAGCCGCGATTAGACTACCCAATTTGTAGGACACTTTTTCAGTTAGGTTCCTTATCGAGGACAAGTGTAATAATAATTGCAGTTAGTGTTCTAATTATCGGAGCCTTACTGCAATTACACTTGTCCTTACTAAGGAACCTAACTGAAAAAGTGTCCTATAAATTGGGTAGTCTAATCGCGGCTTAACTTCCCGCCGCGGCTCGGCCCGCGTTATTAGTTTTTCCCGTGGATACGAGGTATTTTCTCGCGGTAAAAGGTAGCCTATGTGTTAATCCAGGGTGTCAACTAACTCCATACCGAATATTATTAAAATCGCTCCAGCCGTTTAGGCGTGAAGAAGTAACAAACATACACACTCACTCACACTTCTATCGTGTGGGTTTCGAGGTTAACCTACCTAACAAACCCTGGTGTCGGAATTGTTGAACCGGCTGTGGCTTCCGACATGGCTCCTTTACAACTACATCCGTAGATAGTAACCGGGACCAACGGCTTTACGTGTCTTCCGGAGCACGGAATTAGTTAGGCTTTAACTCTGTATAGGATGTTTAAGGACGTCCGCTAAAACATGCGCGGGTATACGGAGCGAGCGTCCGCTTACGCTGGTTACTAAGGTGTTGAAGCATCCACCACCAGCGTAAGCTGAGTAGGCTTAACCGGTCTATTTACACTGGTATTTAAAATTCTTTATCACCAGCGTAAGCGGGCGCACGCACATGTTTTAGCGGACGCCCTAAACTCTGTTTAGATGCGAGAGGGTAAAAGACAGACAAATACTTATGAAGAAACAGGCAGTACCCCTACCATGAGTTGCTAACCAAAATAAACGCGCTCGATATCGAGACCGTGAACGCGATTTTGTATGGAATTGAAACTACGCCATCTATTGACAGTTAGCTGAAGTAAAATTTATTTTATTTTATTTTATCTTTATTAGAGAAACCAACAGCTTACAATTTGTATTATAGCATTTCTACTAGATAAGGTAAACACAGCCAATAAAAGGTTTCTACATGTTCACAGTATCAAATGGTGTGATACATAATAAGAAGTAAAGAATACAGCTATATACCACATTCACTTAGATGAGATGATTCTCCATACTAAATGCACGTTTACGTTGTCGATATCGAGCGCGATAACTTTGATTAGCAACTCATGGTAGGGGTACAGCATTACAAACAATACGGTAAAAGAAGTCTGACACCACAGAAGGGTTATACAATAAAAATTTAAACAAAGGAAACAATAAGTATTCATATCCTATACATAATGTAATTACCAATATCCAGCCTGCCATTTTAATTCAATATTTCTATAATGATCCAAAACAAGCTTTCCGCATCCCCAGAGAATGAGGAATTTTCCCGCGGTAAAAAGCAGCCCGTGTCCTTCCCCAAGGTCTGTTTTACCTTTGTACCAAGTTTAATTAAAATCAGTTCAGTACTTTCGGAGCCTATTCAGTGTTAGTTAACGTTAACAATCAAATATTTCCTCTATATGTACTAGCTTTCCGCCGCGGCTCCGCTTTTCAAGTCCGGTGAAGCTTGATTGGTCGTACCTTTTCGACCTAAGCATAGGTCAATTAAAAAAAAAAAAAAAAAGGCTCCGCTTTTTCCCACTTTTCCCGTGGGAATAAGGCATTTTCCCGCGGTAAAAAAAGGTAATCTATGTTACTCAGAGTGAATGTAGCTTTTTAGTTGTGACCGAATATTTTAAATCTGCACAGTAGTTTTTGAGTTTATTCATTACAAACATAATCACACACACACAAAAATATAAATCTTTCCTCTTTAAACGAGTAATATTAGTATGAAGTACTTATAGATAACAATTCTCTTCTCTTTTTTTTTTTATTTTGAATTGGCCTATGCTCGTGTCGAAAAGGTACGACCAATCAAGCTTCACCAGACTTGGATAAAAATTCTCACCTGAAATATTCATCAGCACTTAGGCATTTGGAGTCCTCGCAGCCCAGAACTGCACATGTTTTCTGGATCTCTGTGTCTACCTCCGTGTAATATTTTAATTCGGGGGCCACCATTGCTGCGAAGAAAATAAAAATCGGAAATGTATTTTTCATATGCTGACTAAAATAAAATAAGTCTGGTATTTCAATTATAAAAACTAGGAGATTAGCCAGTAAAACAAATAAAAAAAACCGGCCAAGTGCGAGTCGGACTCGCGCACCGAGGGTTCCGTACAAACCTGCAAGGTTTACAAAGTTCGTTCATTACGACAATCGAGTCATAACTATGGTAATCTTATTGCAAAATGAGCATAAATTTAAGACAAAGATCTCTTTATCGTTTAAGTAACTAAGTACTAAGTAAGTATTTCAACTTGATAGCTCTACGCGTTCATGAGGAAAAAAGTAATGTTTATATTTATTAAAAAATATATATTTTGTAATGTAACTAAAAATTTAAGGTTTTCGGAATTTTTCCTTTATGTGTGCTATAAAACGTTGCTTCATGCCAAATTTCAAGATTCTAGGTCGACTGGAAGTACCCTTTAGGTTTTGATTCCCTTGCGAGTACTTGCGAGTTTCAAAATATGCAGCTTAAATTGCTGTTTCTTTTGATTGCGTTGACATAGAAGTTTGATTTTGTTACAGCTTAAAGGTATTATAGACCTGAGTATTTGGTATGAATTTCAATTTAATACCTCTACGCGTTTATGAGTAAATGGGTAGAAAGGTTAAAATTATTAAAAAAAAATATATTATGTGATGTAACTAAAAATTTATGGTTTTCGTAATTTTTCCTTTATCTATGCTATAAGACGTTGCTTCGTACCAAATTTCAAGATTCTGAGTTCACGGGAAGCACCCTGTAGGTTTTGATTCCCTTGCAAGTGTCGAAAATTTGCGGCATAAACGGCTGTATCTTTTGATTGCGTTGGCTTAGAAGTTTGATTTTTTCACAGCTTCAAGGGACAGTAGACCTGAGTAATTGATATAAATTTCAGCTTCATACCTCCACGCGTTCCTGAGAAAAAGGGTCTTGACAGACGGACAGACGGACAACAAAGTGATCCTATAAGGGTTCCGTTTTTTCCTTTTGAGGTACGGAACCCTAAAAAGTGGATTTGTTCTATTTCACTTCTTACATTCCCCTGATTTGGTTTTTATATTCCATACTCTACGCTCAAAGCTACAAAATACAAAATCAAGTAGGTCTTCTTCTTCTTTTCGAGTCGACAGCAAACTCAGACAGTCTCGGCCCAAAAACCAGCCACACGAATAGCGTCGTCAGTAGCCTCAAGTAGGTACATATGTACTCTATGAGGACTAGATTAAATAACTATCTACAAATCAAAGTGAACCATTTAAATAATTGAGATTGGGCACAATCTTGAACCCGCATCACATTGGCTATCCGGGCCATACAGGTGCACTACCAATTGTATCACCTAGTCTCCGTACAAGCTCAACGAAATTATTTAATGCTTCTGTATGATTTTCATTTTTCACTTTGATTTATAGATAGTAAAGTAAATATATGCTAACTGTAGCACCTGTAGAAATAAGTTGGAAGAGTACAGGAGAGTTGGGCGACATGAGACAGAAAGAGAGGCAACTACTAAATAATCGTTCTAGACGTCCCTGTATTACTAGGACACTGGAGTGTCCTAGAGCTAAGACAAATTTCTTTTTTAAATCTTTCAGTGTGCGTGCTGTTCAATTATGGAACAAGCTTCCCAAAGCTATTCGGGACTGTCCTTCCGTAAGCTCCTTCAAACAAAAACTTAAAGAGCACTTCCTATCCCAAATTTAACTTGTTTGTCGTATAATTTATAAATATGTATGTATTATTTATGTATTTGTACGTATTTCTATTATATTTATTTATGTATGTATGTATAAGTAATAGTATAGACTTATTGTTTATATGTATGTATTTTATGTAGATATTTTGCACTTTCCTATGTCTACTTCGCGTTCTCCTTTTCCACTACTGTGTTGGTTGGCTGGAAGAGATCTCTTATAGAGATAAGCTCGCCTTTGTAAACTAGTAATATAAGAATCACCCTTTTGTTAAATTGTGCAATAAAGAATATAAATAGATGCTTTCTAGAGTAGGTATGGTACAAAATGGGCTGTTTCCTTCCTGACTCGACGTCAACCGCGCCTTTTTTGCGTATTGCGTGGCATTATATTACAACAAATGCCGCTATTCGTTTCGTTGAAATGTTTTGTCGCATTGTATCTTCTGTAATAGTGGGTATTCTTCGTCCTTATTTTTAGCATAGTAAATGAGTGAAGTTGACTCTCTGACCTAGCTGCTGCAGACAGCTATGTGCTGTCTGGCTCTTCAGAGGAGGTTTCCACCTAAATCTCCACACTCAAACATAATCCATGACTTGCCTAGCTGTAAAATAAAACATCATCGTGTAATTTAATTACTATATTACCTATTGGTGTCGATTTAATTTGCCTGTCACTGAATTCTGTCCCATTTTCTTTCATTTTGACGATGCAATGCTTGAAATTCATTGGATTTTGTAATTTCGACGCTCAACTGCCTCAACTGCTTGTCTTCACCGATTTTTAGGTTACCTCAATACTTATTCTTATAAATAATTCACAACTGAACACTTCAACAAAAAAAAAGAATATTTTAGAGCAACAACTAGCTTTATTATATCAAATCACATCACATCGACGATATATATACCTATGGCCATGGTGACCATGATGGCTGAGCTATGGCTAGACTAGTTTTTTTTTTTTTTTTTTTTTTTTTTTTCTGGCCTGGATCCAAGTCCTTTCAGCCGTATTCATTAGTTCATTCATTTCATTGTTCATTGTTGTCTTGTCACATATATTATGTAGGTTATGTTATGTAGGTACTTAAAGTTGTCCTATTGTATTAGAAATGTATTTATATAGCGGCTTGTAAAATTTTAGCTCCTTTAAAAGTTCTTGTGCTGTGCAGGGTATATTATCATTATGATTTACTTCCTGGAGCTCCGCTACAAGCGATAATCTCTGCAGGCCATATCTTGGGCATTTGAAGATTATATGGCTCAAGTCTTCATTGTCTCCACAATACTCGCATTTGGGGTCTTCCACAATGTTAAGGCGGTAAAGGTGAGTGCGTACTTGGCAATGACCGTATCTCATTCTGTTTAAGGTCGTTATAAATTTTCTGGAGTTTACTATATTGCCACTGTTTCTGTACCACGGTTGGGCGGGCGGGGTACTTTGAATTCCTGCATACCATCTTCCTTTTTCTGGTGTTATCAGCTTATAATAGTCCAACCATAGCTTTTTTAAAGTTTGTTTCAGTTTGGTGTGGTAGTCTGAATAAGGCACATTTAAGATTGTGGAATGGTCTTCATCGCTCCTAGCTCGGGTGGCTTTGTCTACTACCTCATTTCCTGATATTCCACTATGAGAGGGGACCCAAATAAATTCTATTTTCCTATTTACAAATGTTTTCAACTTTTGTCTTATTTTAAATATAATATAATTAGAATTATAATTTATTCGGTCATTATCTAAAGAAGTCAAAGCACTCTTAGAGTCTGTGAGAATCAAGCATGTGTTGACATTAATATTTTCAATATACACAAGGGCCTGATAGATGGCATAACATTCAGCAGTAAATATACTGCAATTATTATCAATCTTAAAACATTTAGTTAGTTTAGTTTGGGGATCATACAATGCTGATGTCACACCATCAATGGACTTAGAACCATCAGTGTATACAGTGTACATTTGTTTATCTTCTAGATAACATAAAAGGTCATTTTGATTAGCAATTGCTTCATGAATTATTTTTACCTTATTGAATAATGCATTAAATTCAATATTAAAAACAGGCCATATACTTTGTTTATACATATTTACAGACAGTGTATGTACATTTAGTGCTATTCGCATCATTTCAGGTTCAGGTATATGTCCAGATACCAAATCTTTAGCTTCAACATATGGACCTGCAGGTCTATGGAGTACTTGAGGAGGAAGAATTTTTTTCAGGACTACATTATCTTGCAATGAAGTAAGTTTTAAACAGAATCTTTCTGCTAACTGAAGTCGTCTAAATGTTAAAGGTAAAATACCTGTTTCACATTGCATGGCTATAATTGGTGTGGAACACATTGCTCCAGAAATGATACGCAATGCTTTATTTTGCACTATGTCTAGTTTGCGCAATGTAGATATATTTGTATTTATATATGCCAATGTACTATAGTCAAAATGACTTCTTACTATACTTTTATAGAGCATTGCCAATATACAAGGGTCTGATCCCCATTGTATACCTGCTAGAGAACGTAAAACATTTAGACCTTTTGAAGCATTACCAATAATATAATCCACATGTGCCTGAAATTTTAGTTTTGGATCTAAACATATACCTAGAAACTTTTGTTTGTCTACCCAAGGCAGAGGGGCATCATTATACAAGACTTGGGTTACACAGTCAAAGTTCTTTTTACAAAATGTCATGGCTGTACTTTTAGTAGGACTAATGGTTAATCTTAATTTATTACTATACAAATTATGCAGTTGGTTTAAAGCTAAATTTATTTTTGTAATGCCTATATTTACATCTTTATTTACAGTATATACAAGCAAATCATCAGCAAATTGTAAGAAATTTACATTTGCTACATTTAAATATTGTTTAATTTGACATGTGTACAAATTATAAAGCAAAGGAGAAATAGTAGCTCCTTGCATTGTTCCCTTATAGACACTTCTTGGTCCATATAATATATTATTGTACTTTATGTACATATCTCTTTCAAATAAAAAGTTGAATACCTATCCAATTACAGACCTTTCCTGGAATACCAATTTCGCTCAATACCTGGACAAGAATTGATGGGTCTACATTATCAAATGCACCTTGGACATCCAAAAATGCACAAATGGTAGCAGAGTGACTGAAATATCAATGGACTGAAGAAACCGTTTTTGATATCTGCTATAAGAGAGATGAAGCTTTCAGTGGCACTGTGCCCCTTTCGAAAGCCAAATTGTTGGGCAGGTAATATGTTATTTTTCTCCACATAAAATTCTAACCGAGTTTTAAGCATAAATTCAAATATTTTTCCAAGACAAGATGACAGAGAGATAGGCCTGTATGAATTAAAGTCATTGTGAGGTTTATTGGGCTTTAGTATTGGAATAACACACTGTGTTTTCCAAGAATTAGGAATACACTGAGCTTCCCATAGTAAATTATAAATATCTAGTAATTTTTGTCGGGCATTACTATGTAAATTACGGATCAATATGTATGGGATATTGTCAAGCCCAGGAGTGGTGTCTTTTCTCGAATTAATTGCATTTTTAAATTCTTGTAAAGTAAATGGTGTACATACAAAGGCTGCATCGTAGCTACCTGGCTGATTAAATAAGGGTAGTAAGTAATTAACATTTATTTGCTTTTCAGATGGCGATAATGGAGCATACTTGTTGAAGAATTCGGGAATCCATTCATCATTTTTGGGTCTATTTATATTTGCAATACGCTTAAACTTTCTGATGTGATTCCATATAATACTGGTTGGTGTATATCTATTAAAAGTTTCGCATAATCTTCTCCAACCACTCTGTTTTTTATTTTTTATTAATTTCTTTTTAATGGCATCTTTTTTTTTGTATTCTATAAAATGTTCTATCGAGGGATTATTCTTATAATGATGTAACGCCTTTTTACTTTCCTCGACAGCTTTTTTACATTCATCATCCCACCAAGGAACAGGTTTTCTAATTAAATGCTGTGATGATCTTGTTATCTTAGGTATACATAAGTCTTTTAGTTCAATTAGTTTGTCACAAAACGATTGATAGGTAATTAATGGATTAGAATAATCAAGTGGAAAATCAAAATGTGTTTCAGATTCATTTAGAAATTTAACCCAGTCAGCTTTATTATATAAATATTTTTCTGTTGGATCACCTACAGTGTACTTTTCAGCAGTAGTAATAATATCTGTTATTGTGGGATAATGATAGCTTCCCATAGGATCATCATGAACTTTCCATTCACATAAAGGGGCTATGTCTGGACTAACACATGAGATATCTATAGCAGAGGGATTGTGGTGAGTTGTACCTACTGTGGTTGGAGAACCTGTATTTAAAATACACAAATCACACTGATCAATAATATCATAAATTTCATTACCTCGGGTATTATTTGAAATGCAACCAAAAGAAACATGATGAGCATTCAGATCACCAGCCAGCATTACAGGTTTAGGCAAATCATCAATAATTTTTTTGAGTCTATTCCCTCTAAAGTATCTACCCTCTCTAGGAGGGGGCGCATATGCACATAAGAAAGAAATATTACCCGCATTAGTTTCTAGGTTTATGGCAACCGTTTGTAAAAAATCATAAAAGGGGGTATGAATAACTGAGTATTTAAAACTATCTTTTATTAAGATTCCTACGCCACCGCGTCCATTACAACCATTCTGATACAAAAAATGATAATTAGATACTTTGAAGTAAGTATTATCTCTCAGCCATGTTTCATTTAAGAAGCAGATATCTATATCATTATTAACTAAAAAATCGAGTAGTAAGGGTTTTTTATTAATTAAGCCTTCTACGTTAAATTGTGCTAGTCTAATGAACAATTTATCCATCAACCTTGAATGATTTAAGCAGTATTTCTTGTATAGATGAACTATTAATGGGTTGGCCACCATTTCCATTACCCAGTGATATTAATGCTGCTGTTAAACAGTTCTTTATGTAGTCATTTTTAAGAATTTCCTCAATTAACACTTCCCTAGGTATAATTGAATTTTTGGAAAGGGTAATTGGAGTGTTCGACTTTTTAAAGATTAATTCCTTTTCTGATTTTGCAGCCTTTGGCTGTGTAACAGTCTTGGGTTTGGTGTAATTAGAGTGTAAGGGTAAGTTAGCGCTAGTAGTTGGACGTAAGGCAGGATAATTAACTTCATAGTTATTAAAACCAGTTGATTTCAACTTATCAGCATAAGAGCCGCGATTTTGTTTCTCTTCAAGTTTTGCTTTTTTAATAGGACAGTCCTTAGAAATTGCCAAGTGAGGGCCGCTACAATTAACGCATTTAATATTTTCCTTATTCGAGCACTCTGAAAAACGATGCTCCTCTGCACAAATTGAACAAATTTGGTTTGATCTACATACTTTGGCACCATGGTTAAACTTGAAACACTTGAAACATTGCAGTAATGGTGCGGTATATTCATAGACTCTGTATCTGAAGATATATAGAAAAACAAATTCAGGTAGTTCTTTGGTAAAGAATGTCACACTAACAGTACCATACGGTTTTACCTGCCCGTTCTCCCTACGAGTGAAGCGACGCACACCCACAATCTCATAGTTGGATGAAAGTTTTTTAAATAGTTCTTCATTGCTGATACTCGGAGGTACAAAGCGTAGCACGCCGATGGACTCCACCGCCCGAGCAGGTATGTACGCCTTCATTTTTTGTTTGTTTAGAAATTCTTCATTTTTTAAGAAATTATTGGCGTGTATGGCCTGTTTAAATGTTACGCCCACCTTATTAGCATTAATACGTTTTATGGTTGAGACTCCTTTAACGTCGACCTTGAAAATGGTCGCAAGGAGCAACGGGTTCCTGTTCCCAAGTAAAGTTTCATTTGTACTCTCTACATAAACAGTATATTCCGCACTCACCATATTCTCCGGAAAAACACGTTTGTAGCCAGGTTTTACATACGGTTTGTGGAAGTCAGGCTGGCCATCCCCATTCTTCTCATGCCTTGCCGCCTTTCGCTTGTCGTGATCAGGACTTTCCATTATTTATAAAGATAAGTATATACAAGGTCTATTTTGGAACAATATGTGCAAAATTTACAAGGAAAAACTAATATTTTAGAGTTTTTGAAAAATTTTTCGCTTTTGCCGCGTTTTCACTTCAAAAGCCCGCCAAAGAATCCTGGCTAGACTAGAGTGAGTCAGTGTTGCCAGCTCACAGAAAAATAAATCTCCAGTTAAATAAAAAAAAATCGCTAGATTTCTTCATATTTTTACCTAAAAAAATCTCCAAAATTCACTAACGCAGCGTTTCTCAATCTTTTTTGGTGACGGAACCCTTTTGAAAAGCAAAATACTTGACGGAACCCTACAATAAAACAACAGTTTTCAAAAGTGTATTATTAATAATAAGCATAATAAAAGTACAATGTAACAGTCACAAGTAGATATCGGGGAGATATCAAACTTTGTATCACTATCTATGTGGGGGACGTCTGTGAGTGGCGCAGACGGGTGATCAGCTCCCGGTATAGGAACTATTTCACCCCTAATCCCAGCCTGATGATGCCACTCATCCGTTTGTAGTACCTACCTAAGATTTCCCTCCTATCAAGAATGTGACGCGCGGTCCGCTTCCCTTGGCCCCCAGTCGCAAGTACGGTAACCGGAATGCGCGGAGTGTGGACGGACGAGCCGCGGGCGGATGGCCACGGTGTCGGCTAGGTGCCTCTACCGGGCCCCCACCCCGCAAGCCCGCCGCACCGCCCCAGCCCGCCCTACACCCGAGGGATTTGAGAGCTTGCCCTACAGTTATCCCTCCTCTGTCAGGTTCGCGAAGAGTAGTAGTTCTGCCTCTACTCAGCATCATGGCACCATCAAGGTGCTCTGGTTTAACTGCTGCCCCTGCGTCATCCCCTCAAACCTACTGGTAGCCCTACAAAATCTTTAAGATGTTTCCTAACGTTGTTGTTTCAGCTAATTCGTTCATTTCTATCCTGTCTGTACCTATAATCTCCCATCTGGACATCGAAAACATTGGACACTCTGCGAGGAAGTGTTGTTGTATCACTATGATCATTACTAAAACCTACCATTATACTCTTCCCGAAATTTTACATACGTCTCATTACCTTAAAGCCAAATTTTTTTAAAGTTTGACTTCTACCACGTGTGAATTGCACACATGACCTTTTTTCCTAAATTCTCGCGGAACCCCTACAGAAGTATCGCGGAACCCCAGGGTTCCGCGGAACACACTTTGAGAATGGCTGCACTAACGAATTAATTTCATCAAGGGTTAAATATTAAATAAAATAACAAGTTAATTGTTAAGAAACATAATTTTAATCATAAGAATAATAATGATTATTCTTAGTGACAAGTTAAAAGCCAACATAAGTGTTTAAAAAACAATTTTACTTATGATAAGTTAACTAACTCGGTGGTATTTCTTCGTCATCTTGACACGGTGACGGATCTACTGATGTAGATGGTTGAGATGGATCAATTTTTGAGTATTTCAAATTTTTGCCAACAGCAGAGATCACATCTAGTATCCAAAGCGAAGAGGCGGTCGGGCGCCGCGCGCGGATACTAGAGCATCCGCGAAAACGCGGCGGGAACCTCAACTTTTGGCCCCATCTCTTGGCTTATTTCTGTATTAAAGTCTCAAAACTCCAGATTTCAAAAATATCATTAAAAATCACCAGATATTTTTCTAGTGATATCTTTTCCAAAATTTCACCATGTAGCCCCTAAAAATCACTAAATCTAGCGACAAAATCACCAAACTGGCAACACTGGAGTGAGTGAGTGATTCTGAGTGATTGTGGTGAGTGTGATGTGATGGATACGAGACGACGACTCCGGGGCGCGTTCAGTGGCTTCGTACGAGTGCACTCGAGCGCGCTCTGGTGCGCGCTCTAACCGTTCCGTGGCTCGGTGAAATTTTACCCTGACAGCTGTCAGAGCGTAGTTTCACCCGTTCCGTGGCTCAGAGCGAAACAACCAAACAACCGTCTAATGAGATGGTTAATTTTTACTCTGACAGCTATTTGACGTTTAAAGCTTGCAATTTATGTCAAAGTCAAAAGACTCAAAAAGCCCGCCATTTTGTTTCGTAGTTACTTTAGAATAATTTTGTTAAATTTGTATATCACAGACGTCTAATACGTCTGTAATGTATATAAAAGTAGAAAACAATTGAGACAGGAGAAGAATTTTCTCTCGTCAAATATTTGAGGTTATAAAAACAACTCGATCGTTCAGTGGCTCGGTTGCAACTCAAACGGGTTAAATTTTACCCAAACAACTACGCTCGAAGCCACAGAACGCACTCCCGTACCTAGCGAGCTATCATAAAGCAATAACAGACGTCCGGATCGGTGCGCTCCGTAGTCCGTACCGTGACCAATGAGTATTAAACCACTACGACCGTGACCTTGGTGCCGTCCGGCCAATTTTCGATCGTGTGTACGGCAGTCCGCCCCGCACATAAACAGCCTGTCAATAACTTGGCGTTCCAATGGCGGCGCCTCCTACACTCAGTTCTATTGTTAGGGGATCCGCAAATTTTCAGATACCAAGTATCGAATCAAAAGTATCGATACTACTTGGTATCGAGTACTTTTTCATCATCTTTGAAATGTGTTATAAAAATCGTTCGTTGTTCGTTTTTTCGCCACACGCCAATTTATGAATAATAAAATATGACTGATAAAGGATAGTGGGCAAAAATGTATGGGCGGCACACCCACTTCCGCCACAGATTCAACTGCTTTAGTTTGAAAGGTATCATATTCATATTTCTTTGTGCCAATGCGCATCAAATTCTGCCCCGAGGTTATCTATTTATTTGAAGTTAAAACAAGCACAATTATAAACACATTTTGTTTATTGTCACATTACAAGAAATAAATCAAACATTATTTAATTATTATTATCTATTAAGTATTATAACTGAGTCTAAGAGAAGAGCCGGTCGGTGGATGTTTTCTTCGTGTCTTGCCGTGTGGGCGCATTCCGAATCAGACTTAGGGGGATATTACATTATAAAAGATATATGATCAAAGATCTTTGACGCAAGGATTAGAAAGGGACGCAGTTATGCGTTAGAATGAGATACAAATACACCGCGCTCACTCTTGCGCATAACTGCGTCCCTTTCTTATCTTTGCGTCAAAGATCTTTGATCAAAGATCTTTGACAATGTAATATGCCCCTTAGCGCTTTCAGCGATCAGAAACGCAAAAGTATAGCTGACAGTGATTTCGGTGAAGGTGTCGACGCGACGATGACGTGGGGAAGTGCGGGGGATTTTATGGTCGCCCAGCCTTTTCTCCATTATATATAATTAAGATTAACATTATTAGAGTTATTAATAATAAAAAAGGCGGGTTGCATGCACTCCGGGAGTGCCGGCAGAAGTGAAAACTTGAATATGTGCATTTTCGATATTTTGGAATGGTTAGGGAATAATTTTGCACGATGACTTTGACTTTTTTAGACTTTTTAGACCTTTTAGACTTTTCATACTCTTCAGACTTTTTAGACATTTTGGACTTTTCAGACTTTTTAGACATTTTAGACTTTTCAGACTTTTTAGACTTTTCAGACTTCAGACTCTTTAGACTTTTTAGACTTTTGTCTTCGTCTTTGTCTTTGCTTCGCTTCGCTTAATAAACATACACGAACATTCGCGCAAGCGCCCTGCGCCGTCTTACGAATTTTCGTACCGGGCCGCGTGCCCTGACGCCACGTGGGCTTCGTGTCCTGACGCCACATTTTTCACCCATCAACGCCGCTAAAGAAGTTTTCACTTCAAAAATAACGGTAATTAGCGAGTAAAAATATTTCGTCAGTGAAAAAGGAAAAAGACTGAACCACCAATATGCAACTTTACAGGAGAGAATTTTAAAGTTTTTTTTTTAAGAAATTAAATCATTGTGGCTTTCCTTTTCAGCGCATTTTAATGAAACCTTGATGCAAATATTATGTGATTTTTTTGCTATTCTTTTATAATATTACTAAACTTGTAACTGCGCTGGTTTGCAAGATAAGTGTCGCTTTAGCCTCGTAAGGCCCAACCTAATTTTAGGTCAGTTTAGGTGACGACCCAATGTACTAATAATAGGTTCAAGTGCTTCCGGCCCAGAACTTTGATTTGCGAAAAGAGTCTTTAAATGTATTGCTATTGATATCATTCTTTCATGAGCTATGTGTAGTGCCTAAAGCTGACTATTCCATATGAAAAAGACGTCGAAATCGTATGTACTTTTTTTAGCACTCCGGGACATAGTAAAATAAAAATTTACTAAATACATTAGTTATAAATACCTATAACTTTGTTTTAACTTGTTTTTATTTACATTATTTACTTGATTGTTTAGGCATTAAAAAATCAACAGTAACTAATATTCTTCAAAATCAGTATAATATCTAGGAAACAAAGCCAATTGCTTGCAATTATTAGTAGCAATGATAACGAGAGCGTCGGTGGTTGGCCACCCACTTGGGTGGGTAGAGCCGTTGGCTTCCATTCGAAAGTTCGCGGGTTTGTACCTCGGCACGTACCAATGTGTTTTTGATTTTCGAATTCATATATCCGTTTATTCGACGCTCTTACGGTGGAGGAAAACATCGTGAGGAAACCTGCACACATCTGCGAAGTAATTCAACTGTTGTGTGTAAAGTGGACCAACCCGCACTGGGCCAGCGTGGCTATCTTAGGCCTATACACCCTGATTTCAGGGTAGACTCGAGCCCCTCGGTGGGGACATTTATGAGCTGTTGATGATGATTAGAACCCAACGACCTTATTTTGGGACGAAAGTTTTCTGCTTCATGTAGTATTTTACTAAAAATAGTTTACGAAAAAATTTGCGCGTACTGGCAAAATATAGCATTTCAATAACCATTTACAGTAAAATGCATCATTCGTAATGCAATGATTGCGCGGATAAACAAGGATTTAATGACCTACTTTTAGCTAGGACCCCGTTCCACACAGTTGACACGTGAAAAAAGCCAGTTTATTTGTCCTATCTGTCAAAACTGCCAATGAGAAGTTCGGATACGTTCAATGGTTTGCAATTTTTATAGGTGAATTGGAGTTACCGGGACAATTTGAAGTGTGAAATGGGTTACAATATTATGTCATAATTTTAGAACGCTGGGCCGCAAATTTTTCTTTTAGATAAACATCTTGGGCCGGAGCAGCAAAGTATTTTTTTCTAAAAATAGGACGCTTGGGCCTTACGAGGTTAGACAATATTCACTCATGTTTTTGAAATATACTGAAAGGTAAAAAGAGTAATCAACCAAAGAAGCTTTCCCTTCTGCGCTCAAAAATTACTAACAAGCTATTAATTACTGGTCAAGAGGAAACAAAATATACTTATAGCAATATGATTTTTTAGTCTAGTCGCAGTAAAATTACTAGTTAACGTTATCACTAACAGATAAAGACGGATAGAATTACTAAATCCCAAAATTCATATCCCAAAAATGGTGACACTTACTAAAGAACAAAATGGAACACAGTTTGAAACTAAAATTTTTACTAAACACTTGAATTTTTTACCAACTCCTGCCCTTCTAGAAGCAAAACTTGAGCATCTTCAAACGGAAGCTGAAACGATGGGCCTGCGAATTAACAGACGCAAAACAGTCGACATGCGGATAAGGTCAAATATAACGGACCTATTGGCGCTGAGAGGAGAAAACCTGGACTCCGTCACCAAGTTTGTGTACCTTGGTAGTGTGATAAGATAACACGCCAAGGTGGGACGGAGGAAGACGTTGACAGCAGGATCAAAAAGGCTAAGGCTTCGTACAACTAAATACTGTTTGGAAGTCAAATGTCCCCCGCGACGCGTCAAGATTTCCCTCTTCGTGTCCATTGTCAAGTCGGTACCGCTTTTTGGCTGTGAAACGTGGAGAGTGACTAAGGGCTTGACAAATAAAATACAAGTCTTTGTCAATAAGTCCCTCAGGTCGATCCTTCACATATTTTGGCCAAGAACAATACGGAACGAAGACTTGTGGAAGATATGTCATCAGTCTCCTATTGAAATAGCGATGCGCAAGTGGAAATGAATCGGCCACACCATTCGTAGAGGAGAAACGTACAACGCAAGTGTTGCTTTAGAATGGCAGCCGCCGGGCGAAGGCGAAATCGCGGGCGCCCTGTACACACATGGCGGCGAACCGTCGAGAGCGAGCTGCGAGCCGTTGGAGTGAGCTGGAGCGAAGCGAGAAGACAGAATTCTGTTCTTATACAAAAAATCACTATCACAATCGCCTGCAAACTCAAAAATCCTTTCATGCAAAAACATACTTGTACACCACCATTATTCATTGGATTCACATTTGGAGTCGTTTTCTCTTGTTCTACCTAATTGCCTAAGTTGGGCAGAGGCAAGCGGACCCACCACCCAGAGTGCATTACGAAAGTTTCATGGCTTATTTTTTAATGAGGAATGGGTTTGCGTTGGACCACAGCTTGGCCACTGACTACTTTCTCTGATGGGAAGTGGCAAATACGTTTGCTTACTCTTTTTTTGAATACAGCAGAAGAGACGCAAGATCGTAACGGCCAGACAGTATACGCTATACTGTCTGGCTGATACGCATTAGAAATATTGTTTTATCTACGTATAAGAAGAAGGAGAATCTCTTGTCTAGAGGTTAACTATTTACAAGTTGCTTATTATACCAGTGTTTGATACCATGATCGTAGTAATATTGTCCTGCAATAACGAGACTCACTTATGCTTAAAAGGGTATTAAGTGGAGCTTTAGATTACCCTCCGTGCCAATAGCACAAACCCAGTAACTTCGAAAGCTACAAACAGGTTACTGGACCTGTTATAAGAACCTTGGCCACTTATAATCACGTCATCATTGATAAAAGGCTGCGGCAGTCCGCAGACAAGGCCTATCTTCACTCAAGGGGTGCTACTTGGTCCAGTGTTCAGCTCTTTTGCCGAGAGCTTCCAACCCATTCAATAAGCTAGCACGAAGCGCGAAGCTTCCAATACATTTAAAGCGCTTGCACAAAACGCAGACCTTCTAATAAAACAAACACGTTCATAAAGCGTGAAGCTTTTAATGGCACAACGAAACTTGCATGAAGCTTCCATGTCAGGAAAACACAATCATGAAGCGCGAAGTTTCCAATGTCTGGACCAGCTTCTGCTAGCTAGTTTACACAGATCGTCATTTTATACAGCTGGAAAGCTTCCGGGTTTCTTTTACTCAGAACATACTTGCTGGGTCAAGCGATTATAAGTTCTACGATGAAATGAACCCACTGCCACTTCAGCTTGCTTATTTAAGTTAGCTCGCTTCTCCGATAGAGTCCATGAGATTCAGAGCATTAGCCCTTTCCATATAGCTTGCTGAGCAACTCGAACTTGTAAACAAGTCCTACAGTCAATCAATAGAATTTACGAAAAGATTCACTCCTTTTACCGGTTTACCATTGAAAAATACCTATAAAACCTCCTATTTTCTGCGTTAGTTTTGCTTTAAATAAGTTCAGAACTTACATTTTCCTTCTCAAACTGACATTCGTGCTTCCAATTACAACACCTACAAGGTGTTTCAAAATACTTATTATGTGTCAGATTAATCAGTGGCAGAGGCCTGAGAATGGGTTGTCGAAGTTGCGAGCTACACCATTACTCTTGTAGAGTTTTATACGATGTGGCTGGTCACCATGAGCTTAGTTGCGTTAAGTAGGCAGGTGAATGCCACTGACATCACGTTTAAATTGTTATAAATTATCGGTCTGTAAACATTAATTAGTCTTGGATTCCCTGAATATGAAAGACACAAATAGAAATCAGCAGAGAAAGATTTTATTCTAACCTCTCACCAAAAAAATCGAGCTTGACCTGAGGTCTCAATTAAAAAACACACGTTAACTCTGTGCTTGTGATATACTTCTAATTTTTTCAGCAGAGACTAATAGACATGGGAGAAGAAACAAAATGTATTAACTTTCCCGAAACCCAAGGGCTTGTAACTGTTTTGGCAACATACCCTTGCTGCCCACAGCTCAGAAACATGACCAGCGCGATTGGATAGGATTGAAACTCGATGGGGTATCCTAGACCCATGGCTACCCCATCGAGTTTCAATCCTATCACTCATCTTATTGGAAGAAATATCAAGGTTTTTTACGGCACTTTGACAGTTAAAAGTTGGAAAATCTCTTATAATCTTTGACTAGTTTTGTTTTGCTTATTGATAGTTGCTTTTTTCGAGGTTTTATTTTTATTACTTATATTTGGTAGGATAATCATTTATTGATAATTACATCATTTCTAAGAATATCTTATAAGTATTATTTAATTTAGATTGCATAAAACTGTCGGTTCTATGCTAACTACTAGCATTATTTTGTGATTTTCACTGTTTTTTTTTTGTATTTGTATTATGGGGTTAGCCATTTTCAGTGTAAAAAAATTACATAATTATTGAATCGTAATCGTTATTTGTAACTAACACAACTTTTTTTAATTTTGTTTTTAAGTCAAATGTTACTTAACCGCCATTTAGTATAAAAATATATACAACAATTTTTACTAAAACGCCAATGAGAAAGATAACACTTCAGTGAAAATTGACTAATAAACGACTGATACGGACTTAAACAGACACAAAAGTTACTTATATGTTTGAAGCTGACTATCCCTAGAAGTCAAAGAATACTTTTAAACCACGGGTAAGAAATTTTGAGTAGGAAAGAATGATTAAGGGAACAGAATCTCAAAAAACACCAAAAAACCGTCGCTTCAGTCATCAAAAATAAAATATGACCCTAAATTTTGGATGGCTAAAGCGACATCAAAAGTGCTCAAATCAACAAACGAGATGGACTGAACGACGCAGAAAAAAAAATGTAATCGAACTGTATATATAACTCATTTTGGCTAAGATGGCGCTTTAGTCTTTTTTCCTTTCCACTGACGATTTTATTTATTAGGTATACATGGTTTTATGTGATGATCTGTCGGATATTTTACTATGGCGTTATAATAAAAAATGTTCACTTTTAGATGGTGTTTTCAGTCATAATTATTATAATGACTGGCGGAGCTGGGTGTATTTTGCCCACCATCCTTGACCAATTGAGGACTTTAAATTAAACTACACTTTCAAATTTTAATAACTACTTAAATCAATAAATTAGTTTGCTTAATACTGTCTGTCTGTCTAACGGCCTGTGTGTGATCATTCACTGCTGAAAACAAGCCTCATCCAAGGCACGATACATGACCCTTTCTTGTGCAATCAGTACAAATTAACTCATATCAAATGCAAATTTGATATTAATTTGTACTGATTATCTATCATTCCATCCACCCCATCTAGCTGTAAGGAGAGAGGCGGTGACCAGCTCACTACCGTTTTTTAGGGTTCCGTACCTCAAAAGGAAAAAACGGAACCCTTATAGGATCACTTTGTTGTCCGTCTGTCCGTCTGTCAAGACCCTTTTTCTCAGGAACGCGTGGAGGTATGAAGCTGAAATTTATATCAATTACTCAGGTCTACTGTCCCTTGAAGCTGTGAAAAAATCAAACTTCTAAGCCAACGCAATCAAAAGATACAGCCGTTTATGCCGCAAATTTTCGACACTTGCAAGGGAATCAAAACCTACAGGGTGCTTCCCGTGAACTCAGAATCTTGAAATTTGGTACGAAGCAACGTCTTATAGCATAGATAAAGGAAAAATTACGAAATCCATAAATTTTTAGTTACATCACATAATATATATTTTTTTAATAATTTTAACCTTACTACCCATTTCCTCATAAACGCGTAGAGGTATTAAATTGAAATTCATACCAAATACTCAGGTCTATAATACCTTTAAGCTGTAACAAAATCAAACTTCTATGTCAACGCAATCAAAAGAAACAGCAATTTAAGCTGCATATTTTGAAACTCGCAAGTACTCGCAAGGGAATCAAAACCTAAAGGGTACTTCCAGTCGACCTAGAATCTTGAAATTTGGCATGAAGCAACGTTTTATAGCACACATAAAGGAAAAATTCCGAAAACCTTAAATTTTTAGTTACATTACAAAATATATATTTTTTAATAAATATAAACTTATTACTTTTTTCCTCATGAACGCGTAGAGCTATCAAGTTGAAATACTTACTTAGTACTTAGTTACTTAAACGATAAAGAGATCTTTGTCTTAAATTTATGCTCCTCCATCTTTCCCCATTGTAATGTTATGAATTTCATTTTGCAATAAGATTACCATAGTTATGACTCGATTGTCGTAATGAAAGAACTTTGTAAACCTTGCAGGTTTGTACGGAACCCTCGGTGCGCGAGTCTGACTCGCACTTGGCCGGTTTTTTTTTTTTATTTCCTCTTTCGGGATATTATCCATTATTATTATGTATTGTTATAAACTATCTTGCAGCCAACGTCCAAAAGCCCACACCGTGAAACATCTTATATGCGAATGACGTGATTCTTATTTCTAAAAATCATCAAGAGATACAGGAGAGTCTCATTAAATGGACAAACTGTCTCGATAGGCTGCGTATCAGTAGAACAAAAACAGAATACATGATTTGCGACTTTGGTTCTACTAATACCTGTGTAGCCAATGACCATCTAACTGTAGACAACACTGAACTCCCAAGAGTAAAGTCCTTTAAGTAGGTACCTTGGTTCAGTAATCTGGGAAGATGATGCGATTGACACGGATGTCGCTCACAGAGTTACTGCAGCTGTGACGCTAGGATGGTGAAGAGAAGGATGATTGGTATCAGGACAAAAGGCAAGGCAGGCAGGCAGGTATACAAAACTGCAGTGAGACCAGCAATGCTCTATGGTAGCGAGCGAAGCCTGGCCAACAAAAATATGTCACAAACTTTTGTTCCACACGGGAGAAATGCCAAATACGCAACGAGTATTTCCGCGCAAGTTTTAAAATCGCGCCTACTGCTGACAAACTAGCTGAGTGTAGGCTGAGATGGTATAGTCACGCTATGCCAAGGCCGGAGGATCATATAGTGAAGAAATGCCTAGTCATGGATACGAAAAGGAGAAGACGAGGAAGACCTTTAACCTTGTGGATGACTAAGGTGTCGCGACGAACGCGAATCATACATATCAATCATACCAAAGACTAGGCTGTATGGGTATAAATTCTTTGCCTACTCGTGATTGTGTAAAAAACTAATCTAAGGTCTATAGCGTGGCGCTCCAGGAAATGACGCAGTTAACAGCCACCGCTACAATTCAAACAAGTGAACTTCAAGTGAAGTATAAGCAGATCAACTCCTGCTGGAAAGCCGATTCCTGCCTAGATTGAAAGCTAAGTATCCTTAGTTTGTAATAACTATTTCTCGCGTTGTTTTTCGATATGTTAATTATGAAGTGTGTTTGCATGTGTACCTCCCTTATCGAGGATCTGGCCAGATTCAAGGATGACTTACGACGACTTCGTATTAGGGAACAATATATATACCTATTATAAACCTATTTATCTATATCTATATATTATTTAGAGGTTAGGATGTCGTCGTGAGGGCATCCGTCCAAAATGAGAACGGGTGTCATATCTTTGCCTCCAATAGCCCTAGAGTAGGGTGAGGGAGGAGGATGATGGCTCTCCGTAGTGTTGTTGTGGTAATCCAAAAATACTGAAGGTGTGTGATAATAAAATATATAAATTATGAAAGTGATGATTACCAAAAGAATTGCCCAGCCTAGCTAACTGGGTGCTCCGGAGCTTATATACTTATTTACTGATATACTTAATATTATAAGTCCTTAAGGCCCCAACATATAGTGCGTTGGGAAAGTGTGTTATAAAGAAGGATAAGGGAGGTGAGGCATAAGTAAAATTATTAATAATGATGATGATGAGTTTGAGATTGTAACTGAAATCATGTGTAAGCCATAAGCAAGCTTGAGAGCATAAAGTAATCTTATTAACTAGTAAATTTCATAGTAAATAAAAGATAAAAAATATAAGACGCTGAGGATCTTAGTACGCGTGTGGTTGCGTTATACTTACCTATAATTACAGGAGGTGGATCAGAACCTGATAGAATGAACTTCCATGACTTCTCAACATGACAACGCAGTGGCCAATACGGAGCTAACATACATTCAACAGCAAAAGCGAAGCAGATGAAATCTGGTGAGTCATCAGATATTACGCTTATCGCGGCCATCCGAAGGGATGCGGTCGCGACATGGTGGAGAAATATGCTGGGATATACAAGGAACACAGGACATAAAATTGAATTGATGTGCGAGCACACACATGAAACATATGAAGCTAAATCAAGCTACTCCAGACTGAAAGAAGACGGAGAAGACAAAGATGAAGATATGAGAAGTCTGAATTGCTCCTTTCAAGATAATAGTTTGGCCCTGTGATGTCATGTATGAGAAGGTGCTTGGAAGTATGTGAGATTAAAATTATTTATTTTAACATTTTATTGGCATACCTACTTTAATTAAATGTTCTATTTTACAATAACATAATATTGTGTGTGGGGTTTGATATTTTAACTTGATATTTAATTTCAATTTAATTCTTTAATTTTGTTGAATATTTGTTCACCCTGTGAGCAGGTTTTTTTTTTTTTTGAGCATAAATTGTTATATTCTAAACCTTATATTGATCAAAAAACTATACAAATATAGTTATTTAAATTTACATAAGAATAGCATAGACTGTATTGTGCTTACAAATTTGCTTTGAGAATAGAATAGAATATACTTTATTGTACACTAAAAATAATAATACAGTAAATTTTAAAAAAAGAGATAGAAAGTGTACAATTGGGCGGCCTTATTGCTGAGTAGCAATTTCTACCAAGTAACCTTAGGGTGATCAGATTAAATAGTGAGACGGTTCTTTGCAAATAATATAAACTACTAACAAAGAGTAATTTTCCTTTTAACAGATAGGATACAGTATAATGACATTTTACAGTAAATTGCAGAAACTTTTAATTTGCAGTGAACGTTTTGTTATGAATATTTTAGTAGAGGGTACGATGCAACAATGAGTTTTTATTAATTGTATATAATTTGACTAATATTGTTATGTCCATTTATCTAATTACCTGTGTCAGGAACCAGCTAATACCAACATGAGGTTTATTGGTTGATACTTGTCATGGTTGGCATTGGTTTATAACAGGGCCCGTTATAAATCGATGACAGATGTAGATAATAGGATCCTAGACGTTGGTTATTGCAAGTCATTATGGAAAGTAGTGACGAAAAATTTAAATACTACTCTCATTGTTTATCGTATCGGCACAGGCACAGAATAAAATATACTGTACTACGGGGTACCGGTTTATAATTATAACTGCGCTAGATTTTTCAAATACGTTGATAAGTAGCCTTGCTACTTGTGTATCTGTTTGTTGCGAATATATTTCTTTATAGTTCACACAATTAGTACATACAATGAGATCTTGGCGGAAAGTATGATGAAGTAAATATTTTTTCTCCGCGTGTTTTGAGAAAATCCTAATTTTATTAAACAGTATGGTAGGTAATAATATTTATCGGTAGCTGTCTAAAGGGACCTTTTCTATGGGAAAGGGAGGAGACGAACGAATACAATGTCAAAGTTTTATTTAGACTTAATTTATAGATTACATTGTATCTTACCTATTTTAATTTTAACTATTTGAATCGTGAGTACATGGATATCATATTACATTTTGTTCACTTTCAACAGCGACATCGCGCTATCAATGCGAAACAGCTTGCTGCGAGCAATTTTGACCCGTACATCGGTGAAGTTGCATGAACAGTTGGCGGTTTTGCCTTGAAGGTCGTGGAATACGCTGTGACTACTTAAACTATAGACGTAAAAAATTTACAATTTTGAAATTAACTTTTTTATATAAAATTATGCAAAAAATTTAATTTATCTTCAACGATATCCAAGATACAGTAATCATTTCCATAATTTTTAGGCTAGATACGTTAGTCAATTGTTATGAAAAAAAATTAAAATATAATTTTAGAGCAGAAAAAACTTTAATTTCATAATATTACTTATGTAATTCATATAGACTTCATTGCACAGGAATGACACATAAATGTATCTTAGTACGGAAAGTTGTAAAAGGGCGGTCTTATTATTCCAGTCAACCTTTAAAGTTAGTAAGATGTAATAATTTACTTTCAAATTCAAAACTAGTAAAAGATAAAAATTATTTTTGTTTGTAATTGTTAAAAATCGCGAAATGTAATAAGTCGAATGAAATATTAAGTAGATTGAATCTTGTTTGATAGTAAATTGAATTTGATGGAGTTAGTGTCAATAACCTCTTTCATACTCGTAGTGACTTATTATTATTAGACATGCTCAAAACAGTACGTTAAAATGCCATATCACATTAATTATCACCTCCAAAAAGGTGATATCACCTCGTACCATTACACATTACCCTAAACATTGCCCGAAATGTTGAATGAATTTGTACGAAGAAATGCTTTGTAGTATTGTTCCATTCCGTATTTCCTACCGTAGCCAGCCGTAGCGTAGTAGAACACATTATTACCCGCCCGCGACTGAGACATTAGCATTATTCGAGATAGATAGGTAGCACACATTAAAAAAAAGGGGGTATTATTGTTTTTATTTTTTGCTAACTGACCGACAGAAGTTGATTTTCCTTCATTGTAGCTAATGTGTGATGTGTGCTGGTGTACTGGTTGGAGTACTCACGTGATATGTGATATCACATTATCTTTTATCGCATTATCTGATATTACTTTTGTGAAATCATACGCATTACCTACACATCTCTAATTCTTAACAAGTAGTGTATCACATACCGAGTTTTAGTAACAAACAAGTATTTATATCTGTTGCTATAAAATATGGGTACATTTTATTTGCTTTGAAGTTATTGAGTAATTTATTATTCGGCTATTGAGTTGAAGGACATTGCTACGTTTGGATCGTACTTGTATTCTTTTAATAGTAAGTTTTTACTGATTAGCGATACTAGTTAGTACGCGTTATTATTATTATTATCATCATAACGTTACTTTTTATCCATTATTACAAGGCTTATAATTTTATAATAATATAAAATTTGGAGGGCCGGATATAATAGTTACTTTCCTAAATATAAGTATGTAGTGTAATCACTACATGGAAGGTTAATAAGCAGAAAAGTACAATTACTTTATTTGAATAGAGATACATTTGCCTATAATATTATAATTTGGACTGTTTTCAAAAGTTGCAAGTACTTAGATAATGCAGTAGTTAAAGAAAGATTCATCAACTTAGTTCTACCTGTGAAATAGATTATCGAATCGGAATTCGTGTAAAGGAAATAAGCAATAATGTCAATTGACAGTTTAACTAATTGAGTCTAAAATTTAAAGCTTTTAGAGTTGTTTTGTTATATAGAAGTACATAATAACATATATATATATAACTTTTTCTTTGACGCGTTTGACTGATTGTACTGTACAGTAATCTTGGATAATTAATTAGAATCAAGACTGACAAGTTCCTCTCCTTCCCAACCCCACAAGATGTTACAGCCTCGACAAAAACAACTACCTAGTTACTCGTACTTATGTAGATAAAAATTGTAACGTAATATTCTACTAATGAATGATATAAGTACTGATTCACTTGTATTATCTACGGTTCAAAATGAATTGAAGGATTAATTGAGAATTTGAATATTATAAACTAACTTTACTTTTTAATAATTTACTTTTGACAATGAAGTTTAGTTCCGAGTAATGAAGCGGATAATTTACATGCGGCTATTAAAGCTTATTTATTATTAATATAAAGGAATAAAATGAATATCTTATTTTATAAATTCGCGAAGGAATTTGTACAGAATTAAATAATAATAGTAACGTATCGATGTCAGCTAAATAAAAGTATGTTGCGTAAACGTAATAAAGTCCCTACCTACATTGACTACTAAATAATATGAGAGCACTTTGTTGTGTATTTGTTAAGGGACTAGTATACCAGTAGTAAGTCATGTAAAGCTTTGAACTCAAGTTAACGATTTAGGTATCAGTCGTGTTCAATTATGTTAGTATGAAAATAGAATACTTCATTATTTGAACTATAATGGATAGATTTGTGATCGTCCGACATACCGTGGAATCGAGTAGTGACAGATAAGCGAGATAATGAATACAGTTCTGTAAAATAGTACCTACATAAATAATTTATAGAAACAATTTGAAATGGGACATTATATTCTTTAGTTAAATAACATGCAATATAACGTCTACATAGTTAGTACTTAATGTAACAAATAACTGGTTCAAAGGTTTTGGAAATCGGCCTGGATATTAATGAATAGAACAAGGATAGCATTTGTTTTGTTTAAGGTTTATTATTGATGTCATAGTCCCGATCATTTTTATTGAAAATATAGATATAGACACAACTTATAGAAAATAATCTAAATGTTGTTGTAATTACCGATCCGAGTTATCGAGATAAACAAGGTTTTTACGAGTAGTAAGATAATTAATGATTGGTTGAAAATAATTATACTTTTATAAAGTTCGTTTATGACGTTTGAAATCGTAAAAGTTTTAGAGTAGTAGGTACTAGGTACCTATGGTTTGATCATGAAGTTTGAAATCGCGATGATTCGATGCTAAGAGCGACGCGATTACATTCTTGATAGTTCAAAATATAATAGTACAAGTATTTCTATTTGTGGTGTTCTTTATCGGATATTTGACAACGAGTGCAATTTTAATCAATTATATAATTGAACAATAAAGTCGTTATTTATTTGCTAAGAATTTGTAACGTAACTGAGCACATAAGTACGGTTATACGAAGATTTAATTTGTTCGAAACATGATAGATTAATAACTAGTAGATCGCTAAAAGGTAGATTGAAGTAATATATCTGTAATATTATTCATCTAACTAGATAAATCGTCGTGCAGTATCACTGATTATCATTAAAAAAAGGGTTTATAGTGAATCGAACATGGTTAGTGAAGAAAAGATAATTCGGCAGGAAATTAATAACTCTTAATACGATTTGTTTAGTAAATAAATGAAATGTCAAGTTCAAACATTTCTTTACATAAATTATAGAAATAATAGTTGTCCAGTCGTATGAAAACTGTATACGGTAATAATAGATAAATATTCTTATCTATACATGTTGCTATAATATACTGAATAATGAAAAAGATTTTTGACAGTTTTAATTTGCTTGTTTATTATTGCGGAAGATACTTAAAATATCAAGTATTAATGGAGTTAGATAACTTTGAACATAAAATATTTGATGATTGATAGTATCATTAATATGGATAGTATAATTATATATACACGAATTAAGATTTGAGTCATTAAGAGACGAGACAGTAAAATTCCCAAACTCGAACGGAAACTGAAGTTAACGTATTGGATCTAAGAAAACGGGCGTGACGCATAATATGTAACTATGCGATAATCGAAAGCTACGAAAAGGAATCGAAGAGAAGATAATTTAATCTTTAAAGAAAACTATGCGATGCGATGGAAAACTATGCGATACAAAGGAAAAGGATTTAAATGTTGGAATTTGAAGATGTTACAGTTGATCAGTTGAAGCAATGATGAAACACGGGAAATAATGAGGAATAAAAAGCGACGACACAACGATTACGACGACGACGTGCGATTATGGCAGAAATGTCGGCAAACTCAATTGGTAAGGAGATCACAGCCAGAAGGTAGAGATAGATAGGCCATACTTACTACGTACATGCGCAAGGAGGGTGAGCATCCCGCTAAAACTGCCAGGAGAAAACCGGGTAGACCTACTATGACGTGGCATCGATCTAAAAGCGGCCGGAGTTACGTGGAGTGAAGCCAAGGCCACGGTGCAGGACAGGGGGAACTGAAAGAATCCCTTGAAGGCACTATGTATGCCCTGGGTACTTAAAGATTCCAACAACAAAAACAACAACACAACGATCCGATGATGGATCTAGTACAATGATGGTAATAATAAGGAGATGTAACTCTGTGGCAAAGTTACAGTTCTACGAGCTGGTCTAAGGAGAGTCTACTTGAAGAGATATGAAGTTTAATTCGGAGGATATTAAGTTACGTTGAATAAATAGGATAGTTAGCAGTGTATTGGTGCCCGTGGATAGTATTCAGAAGCTGTTACTGTTGTTCAGAGAGACACTCTCTGAAGAGAAGAAGAAAAGAAAGAAACACTGCTGGTTCGATAGAAACTCTAAAGTAAACTAGACGGAAAGGAGCTGTATTTGAATACAGTAGAAATTCATCATGACCATAGTTTAATCACGAGTTCAAGACAGCACAAAACTAAGGAAAATGAAGACGGATATTATACAAATACACATAAGTAATACTTTATGGTGAAGATTGGGAGAATAAGAATATTAGATCGACCTAATAAAAATGCTGTAGAATATTGTAGTTTCTTATTGTCAGACGATAGTTGTTGGTCTTTGTTACAACAACAATTTTTTCCTGTCGCGGGAGGTTCTTCCTTCCTAAAACGGTAGGAAGAAAGTCTCATGATGGAGTCTGAGTAACACAACATTTGAGTAAAATAACATGAAGTAGATAAGGCGAACTGCATTGTGGAGTTAGTTATTACGTCGACGGAAATTCTGCGGATAATTATTGGGTGTAACTTTACGGAAAAAAGAAAAATACAGATTGCAATGATTGCTCAAGTGATATCGGATAAGGACGGACGATTATTGAGAAGACAAGGCTACCTACTATACGAGATATAATAGTAGCCAGCCACTAGGGGAACACCAACAGGAACCACGAAGGGGAATGCCAACAGGGATTGAATAAGATGATGTTCAAACTGAGAAAAGGAGAGAAAACACGATTATTTACACTGTTGTAAATCAGACTATAACTGAATATATTAGAAAATGCCTCGAATATGAGACACAAATAGATGAAGTTACGAAGCATTCTGATTTCTTGACTATAGGAAGATGTATCACACAGGAAAGAGCTCTTCAAAAAACCTGAAACACAAAGAACAATCACAAAAAGGAAATTAATAAAAGAACACTAAAACAATTAGAAGAAAAGAAAAAAAAAAAGAAATGTTCATAAATAGATACTTACCCAATCTTCGGGAATGTTACAGACACTCGCCTAAGGAACCTAGAGTAAAATCCGACCATGAGCCACAAATTGAGCAGATAGTCCAAATAAAGGATGACCATTGTAGCGTAGCTATACTTAAAGTATATGACAAGGAATTCATCAGATCCATCGCGCAACTTTAACTCTTCGAGGTCGAAGAAAAAGATGAGGTGAAGATACCTGCATGCAACGACATCTTAAAGTGAGTCACCAAGCATAGTATCTCCAAAAATGAATGAACCAATGAATATGCCACATATAGGAGTAATTGAAGAGTCAAATATACTCAAGATAAGATAATGGAAGAAGTTCCAAGAAAGAGCGAGCCATTGAGAAGATTCGTCGATAGACTCGCAGCTTAATAACCTTGTTATAATCTTCGGGGGCGGGAGTGTCGCGACGAACGCGAATCATACATATCAATCATACCAAAGACTAGGCTGTATGGGTATAAATTCTTTGCCTACTCGTGATTGTGTAAAAAACTAATCTAAGGTCTATAGCGTGGCGCTCCAGGAAATGACGCAGTTAACAGCCACCGCTACAATTCAAACAAGTGAACTTCAAGTGAAGTATAAGCAGATCAACTCCTGCTGGAAAGCCGATTCCTGCCTAGATTGAAAGCTAAGTATCCTTAGTTTGTAATAACTATTTCTCGCGTTGTTTTTCGATATGTTAATTATGAAGTGTGTTTGCATGTGTACCTCCCTTATCGAGGATCTGGCCAGATTCAAGGATGACTTACGACGACTTCGTATTAGGGAACAATATATATACCTATTATAAACCTATTTATCTATATCTATATATTATTTAGAGGTTAGGATGTCGTCGTGAGGGCATCCGTCCAAAATGAGAACGGGTGTCATATCTTTGCCTCCAATAGCCCTAGAGTAGGGTGAGGGAGGAGGATGATGGCTCTCCGTAGTGTTGTTGTGGTAATCCAAAAATACTGAAGGTGTGTGATAATAAAATATATAAATTATGAAAGTGATGATTACCAAAAGAATTGCCCAGCCTAGCTAACTGGGTGCTCCGGAGCTTATATACTTATTTACTGATATACTTAATATTATAAGTCCTTAAGGCCCCAACATATAGTGCGTTGGGAAAGTGTGTTATAAAGAAGGATAAGGGAGGTGAGGCATAAGTAAAATTATTAATAATGATGATGATGAGTTTGAGATTGTAACTGAAATCATGTGTAAGCCATAAGCAAGCTTGAGAGCATAAAGTAATCTTATTAACTAGTAAATTTCATAGTAAATAAAAGATAAAAAATATAAGACGCTGAGGATCTTAGTACGCGTGTGGTTGCGTTATACTTACCTATAATTACAGGAGGTGGATCAGAACCTGATAGAATGAACTTCCATGACTTCTCAACATGACAACGCAGTGGCCAATACGGAGCTAACATACATTCAACAGCAAAAGCGAAGCAGATGAAATCTGGTGAGTCATCAGATATTACGCTTATCGCGGCCATCCGAAGGGATGCGGTCGCGACATAAGGTTCAAAAGGACATGAAAGCTTAACTTAGAAAAAGAAGACGCTCTCAACAAAACAACCTGGAGATTCAGCATTAGGAAAGCCGACCCCGTTAATCGGGAAAAGGCGACAAGGAAGAAGAGGAGAGATATTATCCATCAGAGAGACTTTTCTAGCCATCTCTGTAACTAATGGGGTAAAAAATTGATATGAACCTAGTCCCACTGTCAGTGGCTTCTTTTCGGCGCGTATGTCATTTTCGTCTTCAGGATTAACGGCATGCATGACGAAAAGATGGAGGGGATCGGACCTAAAAGTTCAGGGTCCTGAGCCCATAGTACCCATTCCTTCAGGTCATCTAGGTACCTACGTGAAATGCTTAGATTGCACCAGGAATCAGCATGGCAGCTACTGGGCTGAACACCGAGACTGTAGGCAAGCCAGCAGGCATTACCTGTAATGAATCACCAGCTAACACGCGTCCTGCTCAGTTTGAGGAAGGCTCAACTACTAATCATAACCAGCGTAATAACAGGTGATTCTTGAAACATCTGTTCACTATAGGTCTCACGGATAGCCCACTATGCAGAAGATTCATGGGGGCGGAAGAGACGGAGGCCCACGTGCTCTTGGGGTGCCAGGAAATAGCCACGTACCGGGATAATCACCTTGGATGGAACACAGGGGCCGATCCCCGAGGCCCTTAGGGAGGTCGAAGGCCTGCTGAGGTTCTTCAAGGAGATGGAATGGCTCGAGCAGCAATCCCACCCATGCGAAAAAAAGTCGTGTTACATATATAATTGTGGAAATAGGCCCGCCTTTACCATTACCATGCACGAAAGGCTATTTGTTATGCAGCCTTGGAAAGATGCCGAGCCAAATTAAATCCTCTTATCGGTTTAATCCTGGCAGTTTATTCTGTCCAACTGGTTATACCTACTTAACCTTAAAAAACGCTTTAAGAAGTACTACATCGATAGTAATCTATCAAGACATGACGTTACCTAACGTCTTCTTCAAATCCTTGCAAACCACTTACCTATTCATAAAAGATATCTGAGTGTGTAAGACCATAGGTACTACGACCGCCAAACCACTACTAAGCGTGCGTCAACAAACCAATTATTTGGTACAACTATAACAAGGTCTCTCCGGCAGCCCCGCTGTTCTAGCTGTGCTAGACGTGTGCGCCGCCGCGCCACGCCGCCGCCGCCGGTGACGCCACCGGCGTAAAATCGGCGTGATCATTTTCGCTTAGTAAAACTTAAAAAGCAATAAATTTGCACCTTGTACGCAATAAGGACTTGAATTTTTAGGAGCAAACTGTATCTAAAAATAGATTGCTACTAAAAATGAGGGCCCAAAGTGTTCGGAAGAGATTTGTCCGTTGGGCACACCCAATTGACGAACCTGGCTGGCGACTACGTAAACTGTGACAGCTAAGCTTGAGCTACTGTAAAGAATCGAGAAGTTACTCGTATATGGACAGGCTGTACACAACAACACGGTCACCTAATCAGCCAAGCTGCAACTGACCCCAGAGCTAGGCTAACCCGGCGGCACTATACAGAAGACATCCCGGACGTCAGCTTGTACGAGATTGGAATAGCTCTCAAACAGTTAAAAAATAACAAGGCGCTAGGTGATGGATGACGGAATAACTGCTGAGCTTCCGAAAACAGGTGGTACACCGGTCTTAAAAGCCCTTCAGAAACTGTTTAATTCACTTATCCTCGAAGTAACAGCGCCTTAGGCGTGGCGTGCAAAATTTTAAAAGGGCAATAATACCTTTTTAAAGAATTAGTCGCTTCGCTTCTGAATACTTCTGATCGGACGGAGCCATATCTACGAATTGTTTTTGAGAGTCGTCACGAAGGTCTCGCGCGTAGGTTTGGGCCGATTCGACTTGTGTTTGTGGCGTTCTTCGCGCCTACTATGTATCGCGGGTCGCGACATGGCGCCGTAACTATCCATTAAGTCGTTGAGATAATTAGACATGATCTCTACCTAAGTCTGGCTGTACGCGGTGTTCGCGTAAGTACTTGTGCCAACCGAATCGAATGAAAACGCTAAGTTTGTCTTCTATTTGCGTTAACAATTCGGGCGCATTCATGTATCGCCTTTCGCCGACGGAGTTTATTATGGACACGGCGTTAGATACGCGGCTAGCGAACTCGCTTATGTTGTGTCCATCCTCGGCTAATGTAGGCATGCGCTTTATCCGTTCTAGCTCCGTTAAAACGATCTGTTCTGGGCGGCCGAATCGTTTTTCTAAGACGTCCATTATTTGGTCTGGGTGGCGAGCTGTGTGTATGAGGGCGCGCACTGTTTCTCTAGCCGGGCCGCGTAAAGCTTTACGTAATCGCGCTACGTTCTGAACGTCTGTATACGCGTCCCTACTGTCGCAATAGACAGAGCTAAAGCCCACCCACTCGCTCACGTCGCCGTCGAAGTGAGGGAGTTCGTCTAGAAATCTAGTGCTTGTACGTTTATTCGACGTGGCGCTGCTGAACGCTTTAGCCAACGTCTGTGCTAGAATTTCTAGTCGATCTACGTCCGATAAGCTAGTGCTAGGGTCTGGTTGTTGTCTAGACCTATCGCGGGGCGCTCTATAGCGCGGGTCTTCGTCGCGTTGTCTGTCGTTAGGTCTTGTAAAATGGGACCTAGGTTCGGGGTGTATATTATGATTTGACTGTGGGATAGGCCCTGTAAAATGAGACCTATTTTGGGGTTGAATATATATGTTATATAGGACCTGTAAAATGGGACCTAGAAAATGGTTGCAAGTTACCTATAAGGTCCGTACTGGGGCCATTAAAATGTGACCTAAATTCGCGTTGTACGCTACAGTGCTCACTATAAGCTTGGACGTTACCTAGACTTGCTCCTCTCTCCCCCCGAGGGACCTCAGTATCGCGGGGCGTTACTACTGTTCGACTAACAGGTGCTGCAGGCGCGGTTATATGTTCCCATTGCTCTACACGTATACTATGGAACGCCGGGTTCCGTGTCCGCCTAACTGTGTCGGTTCCGCTTTCGTTAGCCGATTCGTCCGTGGATTCTAACTGGACTAATTCTAATTTAGACCTAGCTAGCGCTTCCTCCTCGCGCCTTCGCTCCAAAGTCAGGCGTCGGACCTCCATCTCGGCCTCGAGCCTGCGCCTTTGAGAGCGCGCTGACGATCTACTGCTAACCGATCGCGTCGTACATATCGCGTTATCTAGTCGCTGTCCGTCTTGTCGTGAGTCTTGTGTAGGGCCGAGGAACCCACGCTCGTACCCTACTTCCTGGTTATCATTTGAAGTTGTCGCAGGACTAGTATGTGGGAGGGCGCTCTCCCCAGACGGAGCACTCCATGTGTGCGTGTCCGAGGAAGCTGCCGCTCGCGACGTACTAGGCTGCGGCACGTGCATCATAGATCGCGTAACCCTACGATCTCCCGTGGGCGTATGATACACTTCTGAGTGATGCATGACTGTGCGTGAGAGTACCTACAACCTACCGTGTGGTGTGTACCTACTGTGAGGTGTGTACCTAACTTGTTCGGGTTGTGACACCTAAGGGCACCGAACAACGGAGGTGAGAGCCTTGTTAAGGTTAGTGGACGAAACAATCTAGTCGCTAGACAGACCGGTGGGAGCGCCAGTACCGCCGTCACATGAACTCGGCCTCCAGCCTCCAGCACAGAGTTAAACCTCGACTGACAATCTCTAGTATGAGATTTGTCTTTCTCCGTACAACTCTGTCTTTAGTCTGAAGTCAAGCAAAGATAATTCGTGGTCCACGCCTTAACTGAAGGCCGGGGTAATCTAGGTGTGCATACCCGATCAGCACACACTCACATGAATCACTCCGGTGTGGCGCCGCGCCGTTGCTTCGCTTCCGGCTGGTTGGCGCCACCCGCCGCTGGCTTCACTCTAGCTGCACCCTTGCTTCGGCGATGCACCCTTGCCGCCGCCTTGCGTCTGATGGCTAGCCGTCCTCTGGTGCCGCCTCGGTATCTGTAACAAGAACACAACTGTATATCCGGCTCGAAGGACCATGCAGCTTGTCAAGCCTCCATCCGAGCTTGGCTGGCCGGATACAGCTGCTTCCACAATTCCTATGAACAGACACACAAGATATATAAGTATATGTACAGCACGCAGACCGGGCGACTAGCCCTTACCATAAATACATTACCTCGTTACCGTCACAGTTACAGCACTTCACACGTGCACTTTACACTTTTTACCGCTATAGGGTAAGGGACGTGAAGATAAACGCCAGGATACTGTATTCCAAGGTCCTCAGGGCAAGGCAGGCGACTGGATCAGGGCGCAGGGTGCAGCTACTATTGAGTTTCCGCGGCTCTCTTCTTTTCAGGCTATATTGTCCTTTATTGCCTCTGCTTGAAGATACATTTTGCCGTGGCAAGATTTACCTTGAAGGATCGAGCATGACGTATGAGAGAGCCGCGTCTGAGCTGCCCGTTTGAGCGCGGGCTAGCGTTATTTTGTACTATGCGCACTGCCTTTCCCATTGAATATCTCATTTATTCATGTATTTACAATGTTTTACATATATTTTTTAGAAAGAACACAACTTTTATAATACAGAAAACATATTTTAAAACCATCAAGTTAATCAATTAATAAAATATAGTAAGATTAAGGCAAAATTTTACAAGAATTTACTTTATACATTTTAGCTAATTTCTTTATTTTACATTAAAAACAGGAATTTAATAGATTGCCTTATTTATTTCTAACATCCTAACTATTTAAAACTGTATTTAGAAAGATTCTGTGTCAGAAGTGTATCATACGTGAATATCAAATTTTATTTGTTTATTATGTAACTTATTTATATACCAATCTTAATAGTAATGTGTATGGCGATAAACATCGCGGTTATACATGAGAATAAATGTGAGTAAAAACGATAACTATGTAAATAATTTGTGAAATAGAGAAAAACCAATAAGAATATTTGACCTTGGGTTCTAATATGAAACACAAAAACTTATGACTAATAATGCTTTGTAGCAATGAAATCTTATACCTATATACATGTTCTATGTAACTAAAAGAAGTAAATAATTAAAAACAACGAAAATAAAATACCTTTAATAGGTTTCCTTAAAATACAAATAGGAACATAAATGAAAACTTAATCTCATAAGAATTTACTCTAATAAGAAATTAGTATTTACATTATTATTTTCTCCATACATAATCAAAATCGAAGGAGTTGCGAATTCCGTTCGTCATGTCATTTTTCGAAGGAGTTTCGCTGCTGTCGTATATTTTAGATGTTGAATATTATTTTTGGAAAATTATACATTTAATATTTTTCTTATGTAGCTGACAGCATTATATGATAGAAATAACAAAGCAAAACGATGTAAAATAAGTATTTAAAGGTGAAAAATGGCTTTAAAGTGCACGGCTCTTCTAAAAGGTAACGCTCGGTTACCCCCACTTGTGGCGCCGCCTGGTGGCGAAATTTGGCGTGAGCAATTTGCTCATCTTATGCGAGCCATGTACTTGAGATAATCTTATCGGTTTTGCTTTGTTTGTCTATGTAATAGCGTTATATGCTTTCCTATATACAATATTATATCGTTCCTATAAGAATTACGGACATATTAGAATCCAATTGGACATTAGTGATGTCTTGTAAGAACGTATATTCTTATAGGAAGATTGCGAGCAAAGTATATAGGTTAACTTAGTCTATTACAGCATTTGTTTGTTAGAGGGCCGGGACGAGACGGGGCAGGGGGGGGCTCACGGAGCGGTAAGGTGGGCAATGTTCGTTCGCCGACATTAATCCACTTTTTTTTTTTTTTTTTCACGAGTACTGCACTTAAGATGTTTTGGTTGCTAATTTTAGAAACATAAGAGGTTTTATGAAACTAAAAATAAAAGCCTACTATAACATCAACCTCTATATTCTCACGTATTTTAAGTCGACATTCTCAAAAATACAAAATATAAAAGAAATTGTTCAGTAAAGAAGAAGTTCAGTCACAAATCAGTTTTAAATTCCAGGCACAAAAATAAGAGAATCATAAAATGGATGATAGTCGGTCTACGTAGGTAGGTCACACTAAATATTTTACGTAACTTAAAAAAAACAACATGTTATAACCAAAGTATTATGTTTATTGCTTTGTAAATACTCCCCTTTACATTAAAAAAAAAATTCATGCGATCGAACCATTTTTTAAAACAGGAGGACCACAGATCTGAAGGTATGTTTTCTATGAGCTGATTGAACGCTATCACTGCCTCTTCGGAGTTGGTAAAAGTGAAACCTAGGTCGGGGCTATAAAACTAGAAATAAATCGGTATTTCCCTAAATTTGATAAAAAACAAAGTTGTAAAACTAATTAACTGACTGAGTACAGTTATTATATCAAGAAAGCCTTTCTATCCATAATTTTACGTACATTGTTGTCACCCTATCTTAAAGATTTCATACAAATTTTAATTTCGAATTATATCGTAAATACTGCACCGATTGGTTTCAGATAAATCTAGAACCTCAGTGACGGAAGTTTTCTTTGCTATGAATAGCTTTACAACCTAATTAAGGCAAAATTCAGCTAATGTGACGGTATCAATTCAATTCAATTCAATTCTTTATTCATACTAATTTCAACTATTACATTATCTGACAGGTTAATACCTAAATTGACAATGTATTTACAATTTTATGTTTATTTATACCTAAATAACCTAGTACTACTAAAGTACAAATTTATTTACAAATATGAGATCAAGTTTTTGACTAATACTTTATACAAATTATTTTTAACTTATTTATTACTAATTATGTTATTATTACATTTACTAACTACTAACACTAGACAGATATTTTAACGTTACTTTTGTGAATTCGGACACTGTACAATAAAACAAATCAAGTTCTGCCGAGACTTCATTTAGTATTTTCAGTGCTACGTATAATGGTGATGATTTTAAAATATTGGAGCGGCATTCCGGCAGAGCAAATGTCTGATACCGCGGTCCACGACGCAATCGCAGATCGGGCACCTGTATTTTAATGGCTTCTAACAACGTCGGGTTATTTTGTTTACCACGGAAAACCTCGAATACATACAATGTAAGAGCTAATTTCCTTCTAACCTCTAGTCTATAGTAACCAACCATACCTAACAAAAAAAGTGTCGGGTATATATTTGGGAACGAAGGATAGAGCCCATATTGTTTGAGATGTAGATGTTATGTCTTAAAAATTTATTTTGAATTTTTTCAAGCATTAATTTATACTTATGTTCTTGAGGGTTCCATATAATAGAACAACTCTCTAACTGACTTCGAACTAAAGCATTAAATAATGATTTTAATGCTGATATATTATTTAGTTCCCTAGTTTGGCGCAGAACAAACCCTAGATTCCTAAAAGCTCTTTTACATATCTTAATTATATGGTCTTTAAAAGTAAGTGATTCCGTCATTTGTACTCCTAAATCCTTCATTGTGGTAACCCTTTCTAAAGCAGTGTCGGTAATTTTATACGTGTAACTGCTGTGCTCTTGTAATTGACATCAGTTTGCATTTTGAGATATTAAATTCTAACTTATTTAGCTGACTCCACTCTACTACTGCATTTATGTCCCTCTGCAAACTCTCGCAATCTGTAAAATCGTTGACAGCTGTAAATAATTTAAGGTCGTCCGCGAACAATAAACAATTTGAATCCCGCACAACGTCTGGTAGGTCGTTGATCATTATGATAAATTCTAAGGGCCCCAAAGTACTTCCCTGACTTACCCCTGAATTAGTAAAGTATGTTTTAGAAATAAACCCTGCATAGTCCACGTACTGTCGACGACCCCGTAAATAACTAGCAAAAAATTTAAGTAAGCTTGTTGTGAAACCGAAATTAGCTAATTTTTGTAGTAATATATCATTGTTGACCGTATCAAACGCTTTACGAAAATCAAAATATGCCACGTCCAACTGACCACCAACTCGGGCATCTAGAACACTGGAAGCAGTTTGAACAAAGTTCAACAGATTAGTGTTTGTTCCGCGACCCGGACGGAAACCATGTTGAGAGTCAGAGAGACGTGTACCTATTTGTGAAGAAATATTTTTGTGCAAAATTGACTCAAAACCTTTAGCAAAAGTAGATGGTATAGCTACTGGCCTATGCTGCGTTATGTCGGATCCCGAACCGTTTTTTGGAACTGGTATCACCCGCGTGACTTTCCACTGTACAGGATATGTTTGTGTAGCTAAGCATAAATTATATATATGGTGTAGAGGACCAGCTAAGATTGATGAACAATCTTTAACAAAGTACGGCGGTATTTGGTCTGGCCCAGCTGACATCTTGGGTTTTAAACGTTTTAAGGCAATGTATACGTCTTCTAACTTTAATTGAGGAATGTGAATCCGTTCACCTAGAGCACTTGCTGATGCAGCCGCTGCTTCTGCATTTAATCGCGGTGGATCAGCTTCGTAAACTGAACCAAAATACTCTGCAAAGGCGCTCGCACAATCGACTTCAGGTATATTCGTACCATTTTTTGATATTTGAGTTCTCCCTCTAGCAGTTCTTTTATTTCTAACAGAACTCCAAAAAGATTTGGGGTCTTCAGTAAACTGTTTTCCTAAGCATACTTTATAATTTTCGTATGCCACTTTTATTTCACGCTTGACTAATGCTCTGTGATAAGAAAACATAGAGTATTCATAGGGAGAACCATTGTTTTTATAGGCAGTATGCCATTCCCTTTTAATGTTTATGTTTCTTATTATATTTGCCGTAAACCATTCTGGATAAGCTCGTTGCTCTTTACCTATCTGTTTGCCCGACTTCTTAGGGGTATAGTTGTCAATTATCTCATTCATAGTTTCATAAAATGCATCAGTCGCCTTCTGGGCATCTTTAATATTGTATAGGAAATTCCAATCTACGTCTCCTAAAGTTGTATATACGGAGATAAAATCGCATTTGTAAAAATTCCATTTTGATTGTTTTTTAATATTTGATGATGCTGAATGCAATACCGTACTATTATTATTCTTATTATTAGTAAGTATTATTTCTGAGCATAATATCGTTAACGGTGGGTGATGTGGATCCGGTGGTACCAAGCATTCATTCTCCTCATTTACAGCTATATCATATTTTTTTGAATTTGATAATACAACATCCAATATATGGCTATTATGATTGATTATTACATTGTACTGTCCAAATTCACAATAAGTTAATAAATATCCATAATAACATTGAATTTCTAAAGGCGAAGAATATAAATTTAAGTCACCTACTAAGATAAAGTTCTTATATTTTGTACACAACTTTTCAATAATATTAAACAAACACATATAGTCACTTTCACTACTTTTTGGTGGTATATATACTACACAGCATGTAAATATAACTTTATTTCGTTTGTATACATGAGCACATGTTAGTTCGAATACCGCTTGTTGCAATGAAGGTAAGTCAGATATCGGCTGCAGGCGCAGGGAGGGCGCAGCGACTAACAGCACTCCGCCGAGCTTGCGGCCGTCTGCGCGGTCGCAGCGTACTACTGTGTACCCGCGCGGCACCAACATGGGCCACAGGAAATGACGGTTCGAAATCTTGTTTCTGCTTTTTCTAATTATATGTTGTTACGAGAGTGGATTTCAGATGTTGGGTCCCGTCACGTATCATACGTGACGGTGCTAGTATACTTAATCTGTCTCCAAATGGTATATTTCGTCGTTGCCAAAACAAGACCTTGTATGTGCACAGATGGTACTTTTGAGAAAATCGAAAAAAACTTCTCCGTGAAAAAAAAAATGTATGGAGGCATGTCAATTTTATTTTTGTTATATATGTATCTATATTTCAGACAATTTTTATACTTATTACAGTATCGATGTCGCAGGCTTTTTGTACGATTCCACCGTTTACATAAAGCGTCGGCAATTTATAAACGCTCGCTGTAATGTAAAATGCCGAAGGCAAAATGTATAGGGTTGGCACAAAAATCAACTTTGAAAAATGTAATTCTCCGGCGGTCGCCGACCGCTGCCGCGGTACGCTCGCTCCGCTCGCTCGGCTCCCTCCGCTCTGTTATTGACATCAGTCTAACCTAACCTAACCAATCGATTTAATTCTGTGTAGAGATTTGTTTCTTTTTAGCGGGGGGCTGCGCCCCCCGAGCCCCCTCTTTTGTGGGGCTGCGCCCCCCCGTCCCCCCGCTTCGGTTGACACCCTGGCTACTATTATCAAAGCCAGTAACCTTTTTGTAATCGGGTTGAAAAATCTATAAGGGCTTAGAATACCACTTCAGAAATGAGGGGGCTTCGCCCCATTATATACAGGTGCATCATTATTTTTCAGCTAGCAATACGGACTTAGCTAAAACTGAGTGCGGACTTATTCAAAACCTTTTTGTGCCAACCCTATACACTTTGCCTTCGGCATTTTACATTACAGCGAGCGTTTATAAATTGCCGACGCCGTATGTAAACGGCGAAATCTTACAAAATGCCGACGACATCGATACCGAGACATTAATCCACTTTTTTTAAAAAATTTTTCACGAGTTCTGCACATAAGATGTTTTGGTTGCTAATTTTAGAAACATAACGCTACCCCAGCCGAATAAAGCAGCAAAGTGCTATTACTGCCTTTTTATTTTTATTTCATTTTCGGATTCCTCATATTCAGCTCCATCTCTGTGATTTTTTTTGTAATTATATGCCTTATGGGGCATATTTTATTGAGAAAAATATGAATTTGTACATAAAAAAAGTTTGAAAGAATTGGGGAGAATATAAACATTATAATACAATGCATCAAGATACCAAAAAAAAGAGTTACGTACACATCATTTACTGCTTTTTTCGGCCAAAATTATTAATGGCCTTTGAAGTAAGCTTTTTTGCAACTAATCTTATTGCACAATTTATGTGTAGTAGTCTAATACCTAAATAATTACATATTTTAAAAAACGTTATAGTATTTTACGGCATAATGTTGTTATGAGTTAGCCATGATAACAACCATGGTTTTATCAAATTGTCGCCATAAGTTTCATCTGATGAAGATAAAAATTAACTGCTTGACCAGCTAGACCAAACACTAAGTCCGAGCTTTCTTAAATTCTATAGAAGATGAAAGTAAAATCAAGTAACTCTTAATGACATGATGACAATTTACTTGTTCATCTTTCTTTTCCCTAAAAATTCTAATGCCAGGAATAAAGACCACACAATCTGGGCGAAGTAACAACTTTGCTCGAGTGTAAACCAGCACTAGGGATCTGCAGATATGGGGAAACTTAGCGGTAATGACACAGGCATTAAAGAAGACAGGGATCATTTAAATAAATAGACAGCCCGGTCACGGGATATCGGCACTACCGGTGTTGCTATCTTTGGATGGTGGAACTGTGCCATTATTGGGTTGTGATAGTTTTCATCTGTGATTCAGTGCTTTCCTCTCTGACGCTTCTTGCTGGTAGCAGCTACCTGGGGAGAGCCTTGGCTTTTGTATCTGGTGGGTGGCTGTGTAGTGGGGCCATCCCGCGAATGTGTTCAAAAGAGGACTGTTCTGCTCTTTAGTACATGGTATCTGCCACGCAAGTGATGAAGGCATTCAAATCCTCGTGTTCTAGATCCCACATTATGATGGAGTTTTGCACAAAGTTTAAGGCTCCCACAGCCGACAATCATTCTTAGTGTCAGATTTTCTTGAACTTGCAGGCGTCTTATCGTCGTTTCTTTTGCCAACGCGTCTGGTACGCGTCTAGTCTGGGGAGCGGCATCAGGTGACCCAGTCAGGACTAGGACTTGTATTCGTGCAGCCTTCGCATTTGCAGCCTAAGAAATGTACAGAGCATGATTACCTCTGTGCATGGTGTTCGTGTTGCTGAATAAGGCTTTACAAAAACAAGCAGAGGACTTTTATAAGTTTTAGAAAAGATAGTTGTGTAGTCAGTTGTAATATAAAATCTTTGACGTAGACATATCTCATCAGTATATCTAGTGTTAGTATATCTGATCAGTTCGAGATACGCTGAGGTGTTTGTCAAGCTGCCTAATGCCTCCAACTCAGTTCTGTTGTCTTCTTGTCATTGGTGTTAAACGTGGCTTTCGGTAACATCCAACAAAGTATTCATCTCTACACGAGGGTCGACGGGAAGCTGTACAACGTCACGCTTCTCAAATCCAAATACTACTGTGAGAAAACACCATCGTGCTAATACAGGGATGCACTGAACCACTGGTAATATCACTGGGAGACGCATCATTAGAAGTTTTTCTCAAGTATTGCTACCTAGGGTCGACCGTGACTTACAATTTTTGCTGACATAGCGATCGATACCCGTATAGAAAACGCGGTGACGATATTTGGCATTCAAAGATACAAAAGCATGGAATCACAAGAAAGACAAATTTTATGGTATTCAGATTTGTGTCCCGTCCAAAGCATACATTTTGCACGAAGCCGTAACCTCGATCATCGTACGCAAAAGATGAACGTTGACTCACACCTTCCACTCAACATCTTCGACTAACACTTGCGAAATGTTACTTGGGTTCTGGAAATAAGTTGCCCAGCTTCACAGTATCGCTCAAGCATAAAACTTTAACGATGGCTAGGGTCCTTCTCCTGGACCTTCCCGTCTGACCTGTGCTTCTTGATGCCATAAGAGACGAGAAGAGGGATGTGGGGAGACCAATGCTGGGCTTTAGATTGTGCCAAACGGTACAAGACCGCGTTTGCAAAAGACGCGGGAGAATGGGATTTTTTTTCTAGTATAGGGACTTTTAGAGTAAGAGTACAATGAAGGGGTGTAAAGTGGACGACAAATCCTTGTTTGCTACATTATCTACATACAATACGCAGCACCTATTTTAGAAAATTAAATATCCACAGTGCGTGCGGATCTTGTCGCCCCCGTATAGATTTAAACAATTACGTGTAAAGTTTCCTCACTACATCTACTGTTTGAATCATCTATGATGTCATCGACGGAAAAGGCCATTAATTCATATTGATCTAATTATTTAATTTAATGACCAAAATAAGTGTTATTCGTATAAAAAAGCTGAAAGTCTATAGTAATTTTCATGATTAAAAATATCAGTTCTACAGTGCTTTTTTATTATGGTCAAAGCGATTAGCAAATATATCTAATTTTTATCTTTAATCTCATAATAAAAGTTTTTTAAACACATTATTTTCTACAAAGAAACTAATTAAATTAAAAAAATATTATTATTTGATACAAATGTGTATTTTTTTCTGTGATGTATTTGTACAATACTACAAATAGTAAAACTATTCAAGGTATCTAAACGTTTCATACTTGAACCTTTTGCACATAAAAATAGGCGAATAAAGCAGTAAAACTTCAATGCGTAGCACTACAACAAGAAGCTGAGTATCGTAACCTACGCCTTGCGTTACAGGAATCGTATTGAGTTCCACCGAATAAAGCCGTACTAATTTGTTACACCATGACCTCAAACCGAAATGGTAAAAGAATATAAATTTAATATGTTTTTTGATTATATCTTTTATATTAAAAGTACTATTAAATATCTTTTTTTATAATATTTACCTGATTTTTTTCTGCTTATTTTGGTATGCTATACATTAAAATCGATGCATCACGGGCTCAGTAAACAGGATTTGAACGTATTTAATTCGCCCTGTAAAATTTACTTTTTTATATTGCTGCTTTATTCGGCTGGGGTAGCGATAAGAGGTTTTATGAAACTAAAAATAAAAGCCTACTATAACATCAACCTCTATAATCTCACGTATTTTAAGTCGACATTCTCAAAAATACAAAATATAAAAGAAATTGTTCAGTAAAGAAGAAGTTCAGTCACAAATCAGTTTTAAATTCCAGGCACAAAAATAAGAGAATCATAAAATGGATGATAGTCGGTCTACGTAGGTAGGTCACACTAAATATTTTACGTAACTTAAAAAAAACAACATGTTATAACCAAAGTATTATGTTTATTGCTTTGTAAATACTCTCCTTTACATTTAAAAAAATTTTCATGCGATCGAACCATTTTTTAAAACAGGAGGACCACAGATCTGAAGGTATGTTTTCTATGAGCTGATTGAACGCTATCACTGCCTCTTCGGAGTTGGTAAAAGTGAAACCTAGGTCGGGGCTATGTGCAGGATGGGTGACGAGTTGTACTTACTTTTTCGGAAGCTAAAAATGACTTTGTTTTGTTGGCCGTGTGTGAAGAAGCGTTGTCATGATGTATTAGGAGAACGCGGCTTTTTGGTCGTCTTTCGCGAACTTTTTCTAACACCCTGGGTAAATAAATGGTAGAATACCACTTGGCATTAACACCTTTTTTGATCTTCAAGTGGAATTGTGCAGATGGGACTCGAGCTGAGAAAAAAAACGCGGTCTAATTTATACCAACGTTTCTCGCCTGCCTCACTTTTGTTGGCCTGTTCTCATTTTCAAACACCTATAGGTACACAAGATGGCTGTTTTTTTTTCCGGATTCAAAACAATAAATCCATGTTTCCTCTCCTGTGATAGTGTCATAAGGGGTCCAACGACAACAAAGTTTCCCAACTTTTAATTCTTCGTGTAAAATTTTATGAATTTGGCTCACACCAATCCGCAATAGTCCTCGAATTGTCTCATAGGTAATCCGCGGGTTTTCTTCAATTAGCCGCTTAACAGTAGCCACATTATTTTCGTTGACGGCAGTTGAAGGCTGCCCTTCACAAAATTCGTCATGTAGTACTAGAGAAACCCGACCTCACTGAAATTCAGCAAACCATCGCCTCAGGGTGCTCAAACAAGGTGCTTCTCTCCCAAAAGTATTTTGATGACAAGAGGCACAGTCTTACGGAGTGAGAGAACTTTTAAAATCATAAAAAATCATCGCTCTAAAACATGAAAGAAGAAAAAATTTTAGAATTTTATTTTATTTTGGGCGCGTAATTATTTTTCCTTCATGCTCTAAAATATTTACGGCTTTTCGGCCATTTTTGTTGCGTACCTACGTTGAAATTTGATGTGTGATAAAAAAACATGATTTCGCGCCAAATTTTTTTATTACTATGAAGGTTGCAAGTCGTTTCAAAAATATAACATTAAAAATTCATTGAATAGTTCCGATTAGCTAGAAGTGCAAAACTTTTATTGTTCCCCACGTATAACCGCGGTAAAAGGTACCTTATACCCATCTTAAAGGTCTATTCTATTTTAATATACTTTAAGGTCAGATTGGTAAAGATACCAAGTTTCATCAAGTTTCCGGCCCACCACTCCGCCCGCGCTTACAGTCTTTCCCGTGGGAATGAGGTATTTTCCCGCAGTAGAAAGTAGCCTATGTCCGGCCTCAAGATCTATTTTACCTCCGTACCAAGTTTCATCAAAATCGGTTCAGTGGTTTTGGCGTGAAAGCGGACGTAACAGAAAGACAGACAGACAGAATAACTTTTGCATCTATAATATTAAATAATAAAGGATAGTAGGGATTGTCCCGTCTGGGGAATATTTATAGATTTCAGATTACTATCAAGGTTTTCGTCATCTTCACTTATCTGTGTTGTTATTTGTCTCACCTAATAAGTATAGAGCATCTTTTTTGCACTTGAATAAGAAAGTACCTATGCAAGTCAAAACCTCGCAAGTGTTTATCATTAGCACAAAATATCATTTTAGCGATATTTAAAATATCTCATGTCACAGAATACCAAATAGTAGTCCCTCTCATGTGCACAGTTGCACAACATGAGATATTTTGATTGTCAATTATTTTCGAGTGCCACATGGGAGATTTTTATCGTCGCCTGTACCTCTGCGAATATTTAAGATATTGACATGGGAGTTTTTGTACAAGGTGGAGAATTTGATTTTTTACAACATGGTGTAAAAAAGTGATTTTCGTGGGCGTTACAAAAGAGGTCTTGTTTTGGCAACGACGATTTGTCGAAATATTGACAAATGAAAACTGATCCACAGGATTCTGTGTGGATCATGTTTAAAAAAGAATTTAATGAAATCCTTTGTGTTTCGTATGTTGTTCGAGTGCTAGATATTATTTATTGCTGCGTCACTGTGCAACATTACAGTCAAATTGAACTTTATTTGGCTAGTTTTTGATTTTTCCAGCATCCAAAATTTCAAGCGTCATTTCGTGTGTACGGTCGCCTGCATTAAAAACGGACCCCCCGGTAGATGTCGTAAGCGGCAACTACCCTACATACAACTGTTAACTCATAAGGTGTATTTTTTCGAAAGTGGGTATTGTGCCTTTAGCAGGCAGTGACCTATTTCGTCCATTCTTAGTAATTGAACTTGGCTCAATGGTCACAATACATAGAGTAAAATTTAAGTTCATAGGTTCAATTCTGGGTATTTTCTCCTGAAATTGGATACTTTTTTTTATCCTTTTTTTATTTAAATTATATCAATAAACTGTAACTAAAATACTATTTTGTTTAATAGGTTTAATGAAAATCAAACTTAAAGAAAATAAAAGACAATATGGTTATATTTTTACTTTATTCTTTATTTAATATTTATATTAATATCTAAGTTAGTATAAATGAATTTACGAGAGTTATCGGTAAAATATATAGATATATAGGTGTATATTTTCTATTAAGAGAGAACAAACATGTTATCTTTGTTATCGATAACAATTTACATCTCTCTTGGGATATATAAAAAGTTAAATTTAAAAAGATTATAGACTATACATAGCACAAACTGCAGGCAGCATGACATCTTTTAATATTTCCAAATAATCATCACTATTCGTGCGGCTTTCCCAGTGATGGCTTCCAACTAACTCTCCAGGAACTGCAGACATCCAAGCCCAATAACCTGAAAATAATAATATCATGATAAGTAAGTAAATAAACTAATATTTTGACCGTTACCTGTTTTGGTAAAAATATATACTTAATTGAATAATATTTATTTTCAATAGTAAGTAAATAAAGTATTTATATAAATGAAAAGGAAGAAAGAAAAGAGGAAGAACATTAACAAGGAGAGAATAGGTATTTTTAAATAATTTTTTTTTTTTTTTTTAAATAAAAATTACTTGCTTACCCAAGAATATTCTGCCTCATTGTTATAATAACATTCAGAAGACTATACTGTTCTCCTATTCTTCTCCACAGAATTTTTCCTCACATCTTTGTCAGATTTGTAGCACTTTTAGTTGGTGAAAATTTTAATTTATCCTCGAATCTTTTTATCCATCTGCACACCGTATTTCTCTGTAAAAGATAATTATTAATTACATAAATAAATTAAACTGTTCTATATCACGTTTAAAATATCAATACACAACATCAATTACAAAATAACCTAAAGACTCACCAAAATGGTTATTTTATTTCCATTATTTTGTTCCCGCAGAACAAATTTGTCATAGCCTGAAAAACACTCAAGTAAAGCATGATGTAATAATTAATAATATAATTATAAAATTTTAAACGCAAGATGCACATGGCTGACTTATCTGAATATTCTCATTTCAACGCTTATTACCTTTTATTTATATTCATTTACCCACAATTTTATTTTGCTATCTATTAACTTCGCCTTCAAACGTCTCGTCAGCACTCGGCGGTCATCGTAATAGTTCGTAGACGTAGACAAATGCAACAAGACACTACATTATTTGAGATGGTTTATAACAAGCGCTGTGGCTCAGTGGTAGGATCACGAGCGGCTGAGGCGGCGATGTTTGCGTAGTTGGGAGTTCGAACCTCCGTCCCTGCAATTTATTTTATATAAAAAAAATACTTTACTGATTGCAATATTAGATGAAAGAAATAAATCAATTTGAAATCACAAAAACTGGCTAGACGAGATGGAGCAGCAGTAAGGTATATTCGGGTAAGATCGGATTTGGTAAAAGATCGGATCCCTTAAAAATAAAGCAAATTTGTGGATATTTTTAAATACTGGCAACGTAAAAAGCAAGACCATTTCATCCTGCCCCTCTTCGTAGGTCGCTTTTATCCCTAGACCTAATAGTTTATGTGTAGCGATGAGTTAAACAAAAAATGGCATTTTTCACGTTTTAGGCACTGATCCGGACTTTTCCCTGGTTTGTTTTTTAGTGAATTCGGGTATCAAATTACATGTTTTCATAAATATTTCAACTGTATAGTCAGAATTTGCAAATAAGCTATAAATTAAAGTAATTAAAATTAATCTAGAGCTATTATTCTCAAAGATCCGATCTTTTGCCTGTTAGTTTAAGATCGGACTATAAACAGTCCGGTGTTTTACGTCGAAAAAAATTCCAGTGGTTCACAAACTGAAAGGTAAAAATATATTTTCACGCACAGAATGAAAGCTGGTATAGTGAAATAAGAATACATAAAATACATTTTAATTTTAGACACTTCCTTAAGGCCTTTTTTTCCAATTTAATGACACCCAATAAGTACTAAAAATAAACAAATATTTTCCTAAAATTTACTTAACTCGAGTATATTATGTTTTACCTAAATAATTTCGTTTAAGTTACACATTACTAGTCCATCTAGTAACTTTATTTTTAAATTCTGTCCCTTTTTCAACTTGTACTTTCTTTTTAAAAATGTATAGGCTCGCAAAAGCACGTCTTGTGCTAAAGTTTGAGAACCATAATTTTCTAAAATTTTATCATGCAGGAAAAGATCGGACATCAAAAGTCGAAAATATAATCAAAACGTCGGTCCCACCACATACAAAGAGCTTTTAAAAAAAAAGCACTATTTACGAAAACTAGATGAAATGCCGGATACAGACCTAGTAAGCACCTTATCCAACTATCAATAGAATTGAAATTAGATAGTAGTCCGAACTTACCACTCTAAGGTCCGATCTTTTCCTACCACTTTTTAAAACATACCTGATTTTTAAATGGCTGTAAAATCCAAGCTGCTAGGTCTAGAAATCGGATTGAACTCTGGATTATAGAATGGTCTTCTGCGCTCAGTTTACTGTTTATTTCGTCGAAATAGCTTTCATACATTTTGAGAAATATGAAGTTTCCCAAAGTCCTTTTCACTTGCCGAAAAACCGTCCGATCTTACCCGAATATACCTTAAGTATGTGTGTGAGGAGCGTTTATCTACCTATTGAGAACGACAGCTATATGCTAGCAAGTAGCTGTTGTTGTTCGTTTATTTGTAAAGTGTGGGGGTCGATTTCTCTGCAGGAGACTGTACCAGGTTCAAATGCCAATCATTCTTACAAAGTAGCGTCACTTATGGTTTAGATATCAAAATAAGAAATGTTTTTTGCGTCACTGAGGGACTAAAGACCTGAGGCAGGCTAACTACTTAGGAACACATGGCGTGATTGTAATGATTCTTCTATGAAGACCCATGCATGACATCTGTTGTGAAATGTATAGTTGAAAAACCCATGAGTGGTAATGTGCATTTTAAAGACCTGACGTTTGTACTGATTAGTCTATGTCAATTTGTCTATGTCTCTTCCAATAATAAATGGCATCCGTGCAACATGTGAAAATAAATGTTTTCTTAAATTATCCTGACCATCCGTTCTCCCGATTACAATTCGAGCTGGAAATCAAAGCCTACATTCCCACAACATCCTCAGTCGCTGAAACTTTGCTGGATTGTTGTATAGTATAACCAAAGAGCAAAATCAAGAAATAAAAAAAAATCAATTTAGAAGTTAGGTATTTACACATTAAAGTACAAAAAGCTTAATATTATGGATTGAGTAATTTCTCAGTCCATTTTTTTTTACTAAATGAATGTTTTCCACTAAAACGTGAAACTTGATAAAAATCCAATTTTTTTCTAAATCAGAACAGTTACTTTTTAAAGAAAACTCATTTTTTTGTCCATAATTTTGACCACAAAAATTCTCAGTGAAATTTTTATTCTCAAGTGTCCTCATAATGTTATTTCCCATGACGGGTAAGAAAATCCAAAAAATTGTGCATACTAAAATACCATACACATACCTTCTTGATTAAGTATTCAATAGAACGTCATTTCTTTTATGTTTATTTGTGAAGTATTTATTACTTTGAATAATTAATAGATTTTTTGTTATTTACATTTTTTGCCCTGATTTTCATCTCCATGCTTTCATTTCCATGGTTTCCGTGGCCCACCCTAAATTTGCTATGGGAATGAAAAAAAAGACACGGAAATGAAAAAAATTTCATTGCCATGCCTTGCCGTGGCCAGATGTTTCATTGCCGTGGCCAAATATTTCATTTCCGTGTTTTACGTTTTCATCGCCATGTTATGATTAGGCAAAGAAAACATCTGTTGGAGCACAGTTCTTTCATTGCCGTGGACACTTGTTTCATTGCCGTGTACGCATGTTTCATCGCCGTGGCACGAAATTTTCGATCTTATGTATCTCGTTAGTTTTTTAAGTTATCTGCTAGATATTTAGAAAGGATACATACATTTTCAAAAGCTTTAATAAACGCCGACTTTTTTTTTAATAAACCCTAAGGTAAAAAAAACCACGGGAATGAAGATTTTAGGAGACCTGTTGAAATTCACTCTAAAATCTCGTCATGGAAAATTTCTCCGTTCAATTTCTTTTTTTAATTATGTTAGATAGTAACTTCTTCACCCAAAACCAAAATATCAAAAAAAATAAACATGCAGAACATCGACATTTGGAGTTGACCAATTTATGTATCGCGCGTTTACGGAATAATGTACCCTATAAGTTTACTCATTGAGTAGAGTTTAGCGTGTGCGTGGGCGCTGGGCGGAGAACGCGACGACGACGACGGCGACGGCGATACTCGATGCAGCGGACGTTGCGTAGGTAGTAGGTACACTAATAAACTAAAGAACTCCCTAATATAATGAAAGAGGGAATTCTTTGTATATATTTTATATTTTTCTTCCAAGTAATATTGATCTCTTCAAGACCATCTCAATAATAATAAAGACAATATTCTTTTTTTTAATTCGAGACGATTCCTAACTTAAAATCAAATCGTTTTTCTAGAATACCGGCAAAAGCGCCAGTTACATTAAGAAGGAGTTTGCAAACGCACTGATGCAAACTCCACATCCCCCGCGGTCACAAGAATTGTCTCGCTTAACAATAAGGTGTCAACAACCCTACACTAAGCTCTATCCCCCCCCAAATAAAATTAATAAAGCAACCCCATTGATTTATTAATCATATAAAATTTTTAAATTCTTCAACGCTGTCATCGTGGATGGTATTAAAATAATTTATTTAAATTAATTTATTTTATTTATATCTGAAAACAAACAAATCTGACTCCGTAACTCTATGCCGAATAATTCTAGTGCGATGAACGTTAGTGCGACAACACTCCAGTTCGACAAACTTTAGTGCGACGTAATTTAAGGACGACAAAGGACAGAACAAGTTAAAGTACTGATAGCAGAGTAGGCAGTATTGGGCGTAGTTGTAGTAAAATAAAATAAAATAGTAGTAGTAAAATAAAATAAAATAAAATAAAATAAAATAAAATAAAATAAAATAAAATAAAATAAAATAAAATAAAATAAAATAAAATAAAATAAAATAAAATAAAATAAAATAAAATAAAATAAAATAAAATAAAATAAAATAAAATAAAATAAAATAAAATAAAATAAAATAAAATAAAATAAATAAAAATAAAAATAAAATAAAGAAAAAAAAATTAAAAAAAATAAAATAAAATAAAATAAAAAAAAAATTAAAAAAAATAAAATAGTAGTAGTAAAATAAAATAAAATAAAATAAAATAAAATAAAATAAAATAAAATAAAATAAAATAAAATAAAATAAAATAAAATAAAATAAAATAAAATAAAATAAAATAAAATAAAATAAAATAAAATAAAATAAAATAAAATAAAATAAAATAAAATAAAATAAAATAAAATAAAATAAAATAAAATAAAATAAAATAAAATAAAATAAAATAAAATAAAATAAAATAAAATAAAATAAAATAAAAATAAAAAAAAAATAAAAAAAAATAAAGAAAAAAAAATTTAAAAAAAATAAATAAAAAAAAATATTAAAAAAAAAAAAAAAAAAAATTAAGAAAAAAAAATTAAAAAAAAAAAAAAAAAAAAAATTAAAAAAATAAATAAATAAATAAATAAATATAAAAAAAAAAAAATAATAATAATAAAATATATATATAAAAAAAAAAATTAAAAATTTAAAAATTTAAAATATATAATAAAGTAAAAAAATTGGGTAAGGTAAGGTAAGGTAAGGTAAGGTAAGGTAAGGTAAGGTAAGGTAAGGTAAGGTAAGGTAAGGTAAGGTAAGGTAAGGTAAGGTAAGGTAAGGTAAGGTAAGGTAAAGGTAAGGTAAGGTAAGGTAAGGTAAGGTAAGGTAAGGTAGTGCTAAATTATAAAACTGATAATTAGGTCACTAATCACTTTTATTTACAATAATAACTATGTATACACCGTGAAAATGAACTGGTTGTTTAACCGCTACATAGTTAGTACACTTTAGAGTTCAAAGAGTTCAAGAGAGAGTTCAAGTTTTTTCTAAACTTCTGGATGTTACATCACTTAGTTAAGTCAATTTATTTCATATAAAACAAACAATGAAAAAATTAAATATTATTGTTAAAATTTAAAATGAAATGCCAAAGAATTCACTCGAACGAAAACCCTTCATCTGCAATCGGGTAAAATAGACAAAAACTTATGGGTGCCCCTTAAATTGCATAACATAAATATCCCTATTATGAAAATCCATAACAGACTTGCCATAACTTTGAATAGTATAACAATTAGAATCCATATTTAAAAAATACATACTATTATTTAGCATAATTATTAAAATCCATAATTCTATAATCTTTCAAAATCATAAACTTAATTTGTTTAGGTTAAAAAGAACATAAGAGAAACAGTATTTTTGGTGATAAAAAATAATAATTTAACAGATGTTTACTATATTTGTCAAATTTATATTTTTTAATTATTATACATACTAACAGTATTCGTATTAAAGTTAGGGCTTTTAAATTTATGTATTTCAAAATTATGGATTTTAATCGTTATGACATTTATAGATTATGGATTTTCAATATATACATTTTCAATTATGGGTTTTAATATAGACCCAGGAATAATATTATGTACAATTTTGTAGTAAATCAATAATACTATAATATAATTAATATGTAATAAAAATAAGCCTCAAGTTTATTTAAAAAAACAAATATGTGCTATACTCCGTAAAAAATTTAGAAAATTATTGGATTTGCGCTTCTTTATTATTTTTTTAAGTTTTCTATTTTTTTCTTTACTTGTTTTTATACTTTTCGAATTTTTCAGTGCGTAAGTTTTTTCTATTTTATGTTCTGTGTTGTTCTGTTCTTTGATGATCTCTTGTAAAGTTTTAAAAATATTCCATTTTCTTCTACCTAATAGGGCATTCCACCTATGGTGCCAATTTTCTACAGCATTTTGCGTTGTTGGTAAACCACCTTTTAAGCTGTCTGCTACACACCACAAATTTGGAGGAAATCTAGGTGGGACTTTTTTTAAAATCACTGTAAGACCTTTCTTTTCTTCTGTTTCTTTTTTGTATGTCCCATTGACATAATATTTTCTGAACCAGTTTTGAATTCGCTCTGTTCCTTCGGGTAGCACATTTTCACAGATAATTTCAAACGCCTTCGGTATTTCTTCGGCGTCGAGATATGCCAACGCAGCTAAGTGCCTCATTTTCACTGCGAATTCGCTGTCTTCTGAATACTTCAAGGCCAATTCTTGTTCTTTTTTTATTTGGCGCCAGATGTTTTGTTGTAAGTGGAAGAAACAGGTCTTTTGTACCGCATTTGGAAATACCTTTTTAGTTGCATTTAGAGCAGCCAGTTCAAAGTCAGATAGAACTATGTTTGGCGACATGTCAATGTGAACTTCATTGTATGCACGTACGCGAATTATTTCAAAAAAGGCCTTGTAACAGGTCTCATTTTTGTGCGACAGCAAACCATAGACCAATGGCACAATAATCTGTGAAGTTCCGCATTCAATTGTGCCATGAACACTATAAATTTGACAACATATTTCTGGACAACACATAAAAGTTCCATCGATCAACCACATTGCCGATTTATGCAGATATTCTAAATTTTTTGTTGTACAAAAAACAAAGACGCAATTATCACCTTCAATATATTTTCCAATTAAAAAAGGTTTTTCTTGCACAAAGCAAAATTTATCGGGCACTTCAAAGTCTTTCAAATGTTTAGGCAAACCAGGTAAATTTTTTGATCGAGCTCGGTGAACGGTCATACGCATTGCATCCATATTTGGTAATCCAGGAGAACTTGCGGATGGTATATCTTTTAAACTTTCTTGGATTATTTGTGCAGGGGAATCCATGGAACTAACAGCTTTAGCTTTTAATTTTGATTGTAAAATTGCATAGTCCTTTGCTGTTGGATCGGGTTCATGGTTATGGTTTTTTATGGTTTTATTCAAAATTTCATAAGGCGGATTGTGATCGTTATTTTTTTTGGTGCGAATATAGACATTACAGCTATCAGAATTTTTACGAACACAGTTCCAGTACTGAGAGTCTTCGCGATCTTTATTTAAGCAATATTTGAAACCGTTAATCAGTAATAAATCCTTGCCTTTGTTCGATTTTATCACTTGCACTGGTGCACTCATTTTGAAAATAATTTTAAACTAGCACAGCAGACTGAGATTGACGTACTAACTATAAAACAAAACCAGATCATCAAGAAAGTTTTCAAAATAAAAGATGAGCAAATCTTATTCCTCATTTAAAACTTTCAAAATTCAAATGTAAAACGCCATTGATAACTAGAAGAAAACACGCGAATATTTTTTTTTCGTGCGTGGCCTATGTAGCCAGTTAGAGAGCCAGCAGCATCGAGTTTTTTTTTAATGCAAGAGCGTTGGAAATGAGTAAATTAATAGTCTTCGTTATGGAAAATGATTTAGGTAATATAATATTGCAAGTGTGTTATAAAGCGATAATATATTATTATTATTATTATTATTTATTTGTTTGTTATAAATGGTTTGTTTGGGGTCAGATGGCCGTTGTGTGAGATGTCCCATCCCATATTATTATTACTATAACCAGCGTTTCCATGAAATTGATAAAAAAACCGATTAAATGTAATCGCGATTAATTTAATATATAGTAAATCGATTAAGATTAACGATTGATTTCATTCATTCTATATAATAAAACTGTACATAGAATAGGTCAAACATTGATTATATACAAAGGTCAAATGTCTGTACATGTACTCATATGTATAGAAAAAAATATGAAATGCGAGTCAGGAGGAGTAGGTATGTAAAAAGAAAAATAGAACATAATCCAGATCATTTTCTTTTATTTTGTTTCTCTGTCTGTTTGTCTGTTTGTACGGGCTAATCTCCGAAACTGTTATACCGATTTGATTGTAATTTCGCATAACCTTACATCCCCGGTTAACATCTTAGATACTTTTTAAAATTAAATATTATTGTACTAGCTGTCTGCCCGCGGCTAGTAATTTTTTCCGTAGTAATTTTGATATCCCACGGGAACTGTTTAAAACAAAAACTAACGAGTACGGTCAAGTGCAAGGAAGCTAAACATGCGCACCGCGATTATACAAGACGCATTTTTTTACGAATATTTACCAACTAGCTTCCCGCCGCGGCTCCGCCCGCTTTAATAGTTTTTCCCGTGGGAATGAGGTATTTTCCTGCAGTAAAAGTTAGTCTATACTGTTCTTCTTTGTGCCAACTTCGCCCGTTTTAACATTTTTTCACATTGGAATGTGAAATTTTACCGCAGTTAGTCGTAGCCTATGTTCTTTCCCAAGGTCTATTCCATCTTTGTGCCAATTTTCACCAAAATCGGTTCAGTAGTTTCGGAGCCTATTCAATTATTAGGATTATTTTAGGTATTTTTTACACCTTGAGTTACATTATTGAAGTTTTAGTAATGATCCCTAATTTAGTAGCTCAGGGTGAATGTAGCTTTTTAATGGTGAATGAATTCCTGAAATCGGCACAGTAGTTTTTGAGTTTATTCATTACAAACATACAGGACACACACACACACACACACAAATACAAATCTTTCCACTTTATAATATTAGTATAGAAGTAAAGATATTGATTTTGTACCTTCTCTATCTAAAGCCTGACCAAAGAAATAAAAAACCTGCTTTGGGGGCGCCACGTCTATATTTTTACAACTATGGCTACAATTTCCCATATTAAATTAGTTCCATTGAAATGCCGCAATATGGCGAGGTTATTTAAGGGGCTCTACCATGCTAAGTGGCGCCGCCACCCTTTAAAAAATAATAACTCGGAAAATAATCAATTTTTCAAAAATCCGGTCCACAGAACTGGAGTCGGGGTGCTGTAGGATATATAGAAGCTATTAACTTTATTTATTGTATCTCGCTGTAGTTAGAGATAGGTAATTTGCGAAAAACGGCCACTTTTCGCATTTTTTCTATCTATAACTACATTGAACTTTAATAAACATATGTGATTGCTTTTATATATCCTACAGCACACCGATTCCAGTTCTGTGGACCGGATTTTTGAAAAAATGATTATTTCCCGAGTTATTATTTTTTTCAGGATGGCGGCGCCACTTAGCATGGTAGAGCCCCTTAATAAGGTAGGTCAGTACCTACATATAAGGTAGGTAAGTATTTTAAGGTAGGTCAATTAAAGAACAAGCTAAGCTGATCACTAGACTTTACGTCGTTCATATGTCCGTTGAATAAGGGAGAGAATCGCGGGCTGCGTATTTACTTGACCGTAAAGAGAGGAATTATTATTAATACATTGAGCGAATGGTATTAATGAGGATGAAATAAGTAATTAAGTAACCAATAAACTAACTCAGTTATTATTGTTTGTTTATAAGTAGGAACTTATTTATTACTGGTTTCGATGGCTTATTCTTATTGTACAATCAAGAGCACGCTAAGCTGACTATTCCGGACTTTGCACCGTTGCGTTGCGTTGTTGTTCTAAATGTCCGTTAAGTACTTAAGTAGGTACCTAACGAAAAGAGACGCGATGCGCGTGTTCAGCTTGGCCTGCTATTGGCGGTACTAGCAATAGACTATTTTTAGGGTTCCGTAGCCAAATGGCAAAAAACGGAACCCTTATAGATTCGTCATGTCTGTCTGTCTGTCTGTCTGTCCGTCCGTCCGTATGTCACAGCCACTTTATTCCGAAACTATAATACCTATACTGTTGAAACTTGGTAAGTAGATGTATTCTGTGAACCGCATTAAGATTTTCTTAGAAAAATAAAAAAAAAACAATAAATTTAGGGGGTCCCCATACATAGAACTGAAACTAAAAAAAATTTTTTTCATCAAACCCAAACGTGTGGGGTATCTATGGATAGGTCTTTCAAAATGATGTTTAGGTTCCTAATATCATTTTTTTCTAAACTGAATAGTTTGCGCGAGAGACGCTTCCAAAGTGGAAAAATGTGTGTCCCCCCCCCTCTAACTTCTAAAATAAGAGAATGATAAAACTAATAAAAATATATGATGTGCATTACCATGAAAACTTCCAACGAAAATTGGTTTGAACGAGATCTAGTAAGTAGTTTTTTTTAATACGTCATAAATCGTAAACCGCAATTTACCTTTCACTATTATTAAAACATCGATCAAAGTTACAACGAACTACAAAATCTTTTATATTATGTTACTGGCTGCTACGGAACCCTTCATGGGCGATTCCGACTCGCACTTGGCCGCTTTTTTTGTAATTACTGTTATTTATGAATTTCCTAGTCGTCGAGTAAAAGTCGCTAGCTCTTATACTACAATTATTATCGAAAATGTACTATCACCTCGGTACTGTTTCTTACTCAGTGGACATAAGAACTAGGTATTAGTGCGAAGACCAAAGTGTTCAGCTTACCGTGCCCTTGGATATACTTACCTACCTACCTAACTTTTTAGGGTTCCGTAGCCAAATGGCAAAAAACGGAACCCTTATAGATTCGTCATGTCTGTCTGTCCGTCCGTCCGTCCGTATGTCACAGCCACTTTTTTCCGAAACTATAAGAGCTATACTGTTGAAACTTGGTAAGTAGATGTATTTTGTGACGCGCATTAAGATTTTCACAAAAAAATAGAAAGAAAACAATAGATTTTGGAGGGCCCCATACTTAGAACTGAAACTAAAAAAAAAAATTTTCTACGAACCCATACGTGTGGGGTATCTATGGATAGGTCTTCAAATATGATATTGAGGTTCCTAATAACATTTTTTTCTAAACTGAATAGTTTGCGCGAGGGACGCTTCCAAAGTGAAAAAATGTGTGTCCCCCCCCCTCTAACTTCTAAAATAAGGGAACGGTAAAACTAAAAAAAATATATGATGTACATTACCATGCAAACTACCAACGAAAATTGGTTTTCCGTCCTATCATGACTTACGCCAGCGTAGTCTTTGCGCACTCTGCGCCCACGCATATCCATAAGCTTCAAGTTATTCAAAACCGGTTCCTCCGCCGGGCTACTGGTTGTCCTTGGTTCGTTCGTAACATCGACCTTCATGTCGATACCGAACTTCTTTCCGTTAGTGGCTTCATGAAGGAAGCATCCAAACGCTACTTTGATGAAGGCCCTTCCCATCCCAATCCGTATGTTGTCAAGTGTACGGGCTATTTCCCGCACCCCACTACGCGGTTCCGCCGCCGCCGTCCCAAACATATCCTTTCCGAACGTGACGACGAAATCACAGATGCAGTTAAAGCAGTCAAAGAATTTACATTACACCTTACAGAATGCCCTTCTGGTAGTGAATACCCTTCAGGTAATAATTACCCGTCAGGTAACAACGCCCGCACCCGCCGGCGGGGGCGCGGCCAGAACCAAAATCAAAATTGACAATCAGAGACGGAGCCCCTCAGGTGTCGTCTCCTTCACGATGTTTTTCAATATCAACGCGCTAGGCCGTGGTCCGAGGCTCCCTCGAGCCGCCCCTAGACGCGTTGGTATATGACTTTTTTTGGGGTAGAGTCTTCCACTCCCCCGCAAGTCCGGTGAAGCTTGATTGGTCGTACCTTTTCGACACAAGCATAGGTCAATTAAAAAAAAAAGAAAAAAAGAAAATTGGTTTGAACGGGATCTAGTAAGTAGTTTTTTTTTTAATACGTCATAAATCGTAAACCGCAATTTCCCTTTCACTATTACTAAAACATCGATCAAAGTTACAACGAACTACAAGAACTTTTATATTATGTTACTTGCTGATACGGAACCCTTCATGGGCGAGTCCGACTCGCACTTGGCCGCTTTTTATTTTCATCATAATTTTCTCTGACAAACCTACAGTAACATTATGTCGTAATTTCACAAACTAAAGTACTTACCGACACGAGTAAATATAAAGTACCTATGCAAACATTATATATTAATACTATTACTTATTAAATAGTAGAAGCATATTGGTTTATCTGAATTTGTTTTGTTCGAGTAAAAGGTAGGTTAATAAATCAGATGTTTTATTTTCTCAAAGACGACAGCCCTACAGGTGTTAGTAGAGTGGCGCGATACGCGAAAGAGATGCAGCAACTTCGTCTTTTCGGCTAGCGTCGTGCGATCTAAATTGCACTTTATTGTAACGGAGCTATGCTTGCTATTTATTTGAATTATGGCGCCTAGTGAAGCTTCTGTAGGGACTACTATTTGGTATTCTGTGCCCTTGGTCCTAGGATGCTGCAACCCGGTTAGCTAATAATGCTTACCTAGTGCTCTACTCTGCTCTGCTCTTTTTTAATTTTTTTTTTTTTTTTTATATACAGCATGATAGCGGAATGTTTAGCAAAAACGCGGCTACGGACTCTATGACATGAATAAAAAATATAATTTCCCTAATTTTCCATTTTCTTTTATACAAAACAGTCTAGAAATTTATCCGAAAAATTCTAGTTTTCATGCGCACTTGTACCTACTTGCGACTGACGACGACGGTCGAACGACCAGTTCGCGCGCCCCCCCGCACCTCGCCCCTCCCGCGCCAGCATCTCTCTACGGAGATACCGTGGCAAACAAAGTGTAATTTGATGTTTATTGCGTAGTAGTATTGTCTCAAGTAAATCAATTTGATTTTTATCATACTGGGTTCGCAATTTACGTCGAAATGTGAACTAATGGTGTTACACAAGTTGCAATTTTTGTAGTAGGCACTTTCACGGGCTTCAGAATACAGAACTTACGGCTACATACCTACAGATTTTACGTTAGAAACGTTAATGTGTACTGTTATGTATGAAATTAAGTACAACCACATCAGGGCAAACTAAACAAACGCACTGTGATTCTGTTCATTTTAAAAGATCAACTAAAGTTAGGTACCTACCTACTCTGCGTAGCGTGCTCTTGACTGCACCTTGCAGGCCATTTCATTTCCTACACTACACTTTGCACTTTTCACATTTTCGTTACGTTCTTACGTACTTACGCACTAAACTCGCGAGGCGGGTAAATGCGCGCGCGCACGTGTATCCCAAGGAACCGTAGGCGACTGACTGTCGGGCGATCGATCGCCTCTCGGAGGGTGCGCGCGGGGGTGCGGTGAAGTGCATTGCTTCGCACAAGGTCACCGTGCGAGCCACTCTGTCTGTCTGTCACGCGTTGCTCCATTCATAACTAGATTTACTACGCGCACAGATAACCTGTGACTGCGCGTTACGATATTTTCGGACAACTTTATGGAAAATTATGAAAAAAAAAAACTAATTTTTTATTTTTTTTTTTTTATTATTTTTTTTTATTTTTTTTTATAATTTTTTTTTATTTCTTTTTTTTATTTATTTATTTATTTATTTTTTCTTTATTTTTTTTTATTTATTTATTTATTTATTATTATTATTATTTTTTTTTCTTTATTTTTTTTTTTTTTTTATTTTATTTTATTTTATTTTATTTTATTTTATTTTTTTTAATTTTTTTTTTATTTTATTTTATTTTATTTTTTTTAATTTTTTTTTCTTTATTTTTTTTTTTATTTTTATTTATTTTATTTTATTTTATTTTATTTTATTTTATTTTATTTTATTTTATTTTATTTTATTTTATTTTATTTTATTTTATTTTATTTTATTTTATTTTATTTTATTTTATTTTATTTTATTTTATTTTATTTTATTTTATTTTATTTTATTTTATTTTATTTTATTTTATTTTATTTTATTTTATTTTATTTTATTTTATTTTATTTTATTTTATTTTATTTTATTTTATTTTATTTTATTTTATTTTATTTTATTTTATTTTATTTTATTTTATTTTATTTTATTTTATTTTATTTTATTTTATTTTATTTTATTTTATTTTATTTTATTTTATTTTATTTTATTTTATTTTATTTTATTTTATTTTATTTTATTTTACTACTACTATTTTATTTTATTTTACTACAACTACGCCCAATACTGCCTACTCTGCTATCAGTACTTTAACTTGTTCTGTCCTTTGTCGTCCTTAAATTACGTCGCACTAAAGTTTGTCGAACTGGAGTGTTGTCGCACTAACGTTCATCGCACTAGAATTATTCGGCATAGAGTTACGGAGATCTGCATAAAAAGTTTCAATCATGGTAAGATAAATAGTCAGTAAATGTCAAAGTCTTTATGCTCACACTAACTCGTATCAATCATGAAAAACTAATCATCACAACAGTGTAACACAACGAATGTTACCTCACCGGATACATATGTCCATAAGTGAGTACATGCCAAATAACTACCCATACAAACTTGGAGATAAATGTGAACATATAAAACCAAACATATGACCATAACTCACCCAAATAGAATAAAACTTCTATCAATAGCAGTTTGTAAAAAAAATTAAATGTCAAACCGTTAACTTATGACATTATAACAATTGTATAATAATAAGGGAATAATTAAAATGTTTAACACATAATAAGACAAAAACGTGAAATGACAAAAATGCAAAATGTCATAAATGCAAAATGTCATTAATTAAAAGTTAGGAAAAATTAAACCTAATATATATTACAATCTTAGCTTAAAAGGTTTTAAAGAATTATGGTGAATCAAAATATCATGTCTTGACCCACCATTTAGTTTACGTAAAAGATAATTATTATTAGGTAATCTACGAAGGATACGATAAGGACCTTTATAGGGCCTCGACAACTTCAAACCGAGACTCGTAACTCTTTTAGGGTTATGAACCAAAACTAAACTTCCTGGTTCAAAAGTAACAAATCTAACTTTTTTATCATAGTTCGATTTCTGGGTTTCCTGTGACTTGCGAATATTTCTCAACGCGCATGAAATTAATCCGTCATTCCTAATTTTACGCGCATTAATGTCTGTATCTGTACTATTCAAAAAAGCATTCACACTAAGATCCGACCGTAAAATTGGGTCCCTAGCGTAAACAAGTTTATAAGGAGATATATTCGATGAAGCTTGGTCAGAAATATTATATGCATAAGTGATCATGGGCAAAAACGAACACCAATCATTCTGCCTATCATTAACATACATCGCTAAACCTTGGTAAATAGTCTGATTAAAACGTTCAACCAAACCAACTGTCTGTGGATGTCTAGTGGCAGCCACACTTAAAGTAGAATCAAAAAAATTAACCGTATCCCTAACAACGTTTGAAGTAAAAATGGAGCCACGATCAGTAATAACTTCCCCTACTGAACCGAATTTACAGAATATCTCATTAATTAGAAAATCACTAATAGCTTCAGCAGTGGCGTTAGGAACAGCTTTTGTAATCGCATATTTCGATAAAAAATTCCAATGAAACTATAATATATTTATTACCATTATTTGACCTAGGAAGTGGTCCCAACACATCCACGGCTATTTTCTCAAATAAACGATTAATACAAATTGGTTGCAACGGGGCTAATAAATGTACTCTTTTTCTCTCTTGACAAAACTTACAACTTTTAATATATTTTGAAATTTTCCTCTCAGCCTGAGCAATATAATACCTTTCTCTAAACTTTTTCAAAGTCTTGGAAAGTCCAAAATGTGCACCATTCCAAGGATCATCATGAATTTCCTTCAGCACATTGGAAAAAGAAGATTCAGGAATAACCAAACGATCAATGAAATTAGTACCCTGTTTCAATCTGTGATAAAGTTTATTATCCCTCATACAAAATCCTTTAAATAATCCCCGCGGACTATTCACAACCCTATTAATCAATCTAACACAAAATTCATCATTATTTTGATCTAACTCAAAACGCGAGGCTTCTATTTTGTATAATTGTAAACCATCATCTACAATATTCTCAGTGACGCATGAAGAGGGCATATCCTCATCAATTAAGGGATTTCTGCTAAGAAAATCTGCAATTATATTATCTTTGCCTGCACAGTAAACAATATCGAAATCGTACTGCTGTATAGCTAGTGACCATCGTGCAAGTCGACCATTCATATCTTTCCTTTCACGTAGCCATACCAAAGCTTTGTGGTCAGTAACCACCTCAAACTTCAAACCCCAGAGTAAATGTTTGAAATAATTGAGTGACCAAACTAACGCCAAACATTCTTTCTCCGTGATGGTGTATCTGGTTTCACAACTAGAGAGTTTGCGGGAAGCGAAAGCAACCGGAAACATACAGTCATCACCTTGCATTAAACAAGCACCAAGTGCATAGTCACTCGCATCAACAAAAAGACGGGTTATTACTTTTTCATTGTTTGTAAAATGACGTAAAAGGGGTGGCCTCTGTATTAAAGTTAATATTTCAGTAAAGGCACTCTGTTGCTCACCATTCCAAACGAATTTAACTCCTTTTTTAAGTAACCTAGATAAGGGTAATGCTAGATGAGCATAATTATCTATGAATTTTCTGTAATAAGAGAATAAACCTAACACTGACTTTAACTCTTTGGTTGTGACAGGAGGTTTGATTTTCATTATTTTATCAAACTGGGAGGCGTCAGGTTTGATTCCTTGGCCAGTAATCTCATAACCCAATACAGAAACTTTGTCAAAACCAAATTTACACTTTGTGGGTTTTAACGTTAAATTACACTGTTCTATTCTATACAAAATTTCCTTTAAAGCAGAACAAAATTCATCGAACGTCCTGCCATATACCAATATATTATCGATATAGACAATTGCATTTTTATATTTCATTCCTCCTAATACACTATCCATCACACGTTGAAATATTGCACCGCTAGTCTTTAGACCAAAAGGCATCACATTGAACTCATAAAGCCCAGATGGCGTGACGAACGCTGTTTTGTGTTTGTCACACTCCTTGATAGGAAGTTGCCAGTATCCTGAATTTAAATCTAAGTCAGCAAAATAATTAGCTTCAGATAAATAGAGCACTATATCATCAATTCTAGGTAATGGATATGAGTCCGTTATCACCTTTTTGTTCAAAGCGCGATAATCAACACAAAAACGCCACGTCTGATCAGGTTTCTTAACTAAGACAACCGGAGAGGCATACGCGCTTCGCGATTCTCTAATAATACCGTTTTCCAACATTTCCGAGACTTGTTCGCGAATCACAGAATGTTGTTGATGGGAAACCCTATACGGAGGTTTGTGTATCGGTATCTCATCGGTTGTATTTATCTCTACTTCCATAAGAGAGCACGAGCCTAGATTTTTCGAGTCGAAGGCAAATCTATCATCAAATTCCGAAAGTAAATTACATAAAAACTTTTTTTGAGGACAAGCTAATGTTTCCGCTATATTATACATAGAATCCTTCGTGGATACCTGTGGAGCAATCATTGAGCTCAAATTTTCGTCTAAGGACTCGGGAGACGTAACAAAATAAATATATTCTGCCTCTGATAAACAAACAGACTCGTTTTGAATTAAATCTAATGAAAAAGTATTTTCCTCATTAGTTGAAAAATGGATTTTATTATTTCCAATTACGAGTGAGCACGAGCTAAAATCAACCAAAGCCCTATGCATGGACAGGAAGTCCAAACCAATAATGAAGTCGGGAACTAATTTCTTAATCACAATAAATGAATGATTATACACTACATTATTTATTAATATATTCAAGGTAACGGCGCATTTTGTCTCTAGACAATGCCCATTGACAGCTTTAATTTTTTTATTAACAGGGTTCGACATATTTAAAGATAACCTAGAACTTAATTTATTATAACAGGCTTCCGATATCACGGATACAGAAGCTCCGGTGTCGATGATAGCTGGAAGCTTGGTGTCGGCAACTTCTATTTCAATCGACGACATCGTAGAAGTGGGACGCGCAAGTGTCTTTACGTCATCCAACGGGTTACCTATCTTAAATCCGAAAATTTTAATACCGAATATGTTTTTACCGAAAACGGATCGCATTTTTTTTACTTTCCATATTATCATTTTCCCGAAATGGTTTTACCTGATTTTCATTTCCCAGAGTTTCGTTTCTCTTTTTACTTTGTTTACCTTAGTATTGATAGACCACAATAACGGAAAACCACAGATTTGAAAACTAGATGAGTTGAATTCCATATAAATGTTATCCTGAATAATCAACATACCACAAAATCATGCAATTCGACAAGTAAACATGCAAGCAATCATGCAAGCAAGCATGCAAGCAAGCATGCAAGCAAGCAAGCAAGCAAGCATGCAAGCAAGCATGCAAGTAAGCAAGCATGCATGCTAGCAAGCACAAGCAGGCATGCATACATGTCAACCTAACACGAAGGGTATGGCGGGAGAACTGGGCTCGCTCTGCTCGCCCAGCTCTTCCGCCATACCCTTCGAACCTATACTATCCGTGTCGGGGTGCGTAGAAACTCCCGTGCTCGCTTCGCTCGCACCCGCCCTGTCATGTTTGATTTACTAAACTAGATCCATTATAAATTATGGGAAAAGAAAATTCTGTTTAATAAACCTCCAGGATAATTAAAATATACGAAGTGAAACAGTTGGTAAAACCAAAAATGACATTTCGATAATATGGTTGTAGTTATTCTGGAAAATGATACTCCTGTTTAATATATTTATGGTCAAATGAAGTTATGTCAAAAGAAACATATTGGAACTAAATATTCTATGAACCGTTTTCGGTCAACTATGTTTCGGTTAAAAAAAATTCGGAAGTACGAAATGTTACCCATCCAACGTCGTCCCTATTGTTGGCGACGATTCATGTTTGGGGACCTGGAGAAAGGTGCCCAGCTTCTTGGAGCACTTCGGAGATTGTAACGTGGCGTCGCAGCACTGTTTTGTGTGCTGGGGCTCTGGTAGGCACTGTTTGAAGCAAACGCCGGCGGGGAGGATCGTGACGTGGTGGCAGGCGTGGCGCGAGTTGGCGTGGACACATTCGATGGCGCCAGGTTCCTCGTAGGAGTGGAGAAATTGTCCGCCATATCTCCAGCGGCGTATGAAGGGGTATTAAAATTCACAACACTAACGTTTTCAATTTTAACAGGCAATGTTAAGTTTGTCTCATTAGGAGACATCAGTTCCGTAAAGTTACGAGCGGCATTCTTAAGTGCCTTTAGGTTCGCAAATACATGTGCGGCCAGGGTCTTTTTGTAATAAAAACTCAGACCACTTAAACATCGTTTAACTAAAATATGATCATCTGTGATCTTTGCCATGGATCCGAGAGCTTCAATACGGTAAATAAAATCTAATATAGGTTCATTTTTATCCTGTCTGGCTTTATAAAATATTTCCGAATAATTTATGCTGGAAGGGAATTCGTCAATAATGGCCTTCTTGATGTCGTCATATTCGGACTTAGAAGATTTAATATAGTTGAAATAGGACAACGCGGGGCCCTCCAAATAGTTCGCTAGGGCGAGACTCTTGATACTGCTTGACCAGGAGTTGATCGCAGCGACGGTTTCAAAATTGTCAAAAAAAGAGGTCACGTCGGCGTTCGTACCGGAGAACTTTGCCATAGCTTCCTTTTTTTTAAACACTTTCTATTCCTTTAAAATATAGACGATATCACTTAGCTTTGTGGAACAGGGCTCTGCCCGCTCCACATAAAATCCTATGAAAATCCTTTGAATCCATCCATCCTTCGAATAAATAATAGGTCAGCTTGCTCAGTCCTCGTTTTTTATCACTTGTTTGTTTTCTGAAATCTTTTAAAACATTAATAATTGGCACTTATTTTCACGTGGCGAAATTTCCGCTCAGCGACTGCATCTGTATGGATACAAAACACCGGGGCGAAGACGAAGATTTGCCAACACAGTTCTTCTACAGGGAAAGGCTTCTTCAGTCAGAGAGTCAACTTCAGGGCACTTTTAGCAGCAGAGGGAGAACAACTCGCAAAATCCTATTTTTTAATAAATAACAGATTTGGCAGAAACTTATCTTTACGGAGGTAACGGGAATCATGGACCACACGAAATCACCAACTAATAAACTAAAGAACTCCCTAATATAATGAAAGAGGGAATTCTTTGTATATATTTTATATTTTTCTTCCAAGTAATATTGATCTCTTCAAGACCATCTCAATAATAATAAAGACAATATTCTTTTTTTTAATGCGAGACGATTCCTAACTTAAAATCAAATCGTTTTTGTAGAATACCGGCAAAAGCGCCAGTTACATTAAGAAGGAGTTTGCAAACGCACTGATGCAAACTCCACAGTACCTACCTATCTATCATTTGCCGCTTATCAGCGAATAAAATGAAATTTGCCTTGTACAGAAAGCGACACATCAAGATATCCATAACCTGTATATGTCTAATTATAATAATAAATCATTTTATTGTCAGGCAACTTACAGTACCTACCTAAATAATAATTAATAGGTATATACAAAACTATTAAAAATATTAGATACTGGGTATAAATAGAATACAATAGAAATCTTTTTTTGTTAGCACTAAAACTGAACTTATGTTAGTGTATTTTTGGACCATACAAGATTTGGAAGTTTGTAAATGGTTTGTTACGTAAAGTCAAGCGAGACCAGCTTATACTGGTCATGGGTATTGGGTACCTAATAACTTGATGTTTCGCCTTCTGTATGTACTTTAAACGTGTCTTTATTCAGTACTCATTTTTATACAGAAGGTGGTTTTGTACAGCGACGTCCGATTCAGGGGTGATAGTAAACATGAAATATAATTCCAAGAAAAAAATAAGAAGAAATGTTGTTATTGCTTTATTAGTTATTACTAAAAAAACTCAGTAGGTACACAAATTATTTGTAGTATATGTGCGAAAGAGAAGCCAATATCTGTCGTCTCCTGCGCACGCACCACGCGGAGTGGGGCTAGAGAGAGGGCAGTCTTGAGCTAGCCGCTGAGCGGGAAGGTTGTGTCTCTGTGTGGTGTAAGTGTGTCTGGAGCCGATATCTATATATCTATAGTGTAACGTATAGTACATTTATGGCGACGATGAAAACTGTAAGTACGATATATATATATATTTTTTGCGAATACTTGTAATTACTTGACAACCGAAATTTGTCATAAAAAGAAAAGGTGAGGGAATGACTACCGTTCTTAATTAAAAAAAAAAAAAAACATTACAATACAAATTAAAGCAGTCTACTGGGATATAATAAATGTTTTTTATATGAATCCATTAATAAGTTATAAAAGGTACATAACATTCTTTCATCTTAAAATAAATATCTGGAAGTTTTACTGTATATTATTAATAATGTTACTCGTACTCGTATCGACTGTTGGTTGGTACCTAGCGGAGGTTTGTTAGACTCACACAGAATTATAGTTTAGCTAACTTTAAAGCAATTTTAATTTTATTTCTAATTTATTTAAATTGTTATAGATAATTCATTATAATAGAAATAAATATATTGTACCAAGGTAAATATCCCGTTTTAAATCTTAATAGTTATGAAAACAACCGTGAAAATTATCGAAAGTATGAGTATATTAAACGACAAGTATTAAATTCGCTTTTATTTTGCAAGATAATCAAGGTGTACTTACCTTGTTTTACCACGACTACCTACCTACTTCTCTTTGTTTTGCAACACAACTTGTTAGGCATTGATCTATTTAGTTACAAAGAAAGAAATACGCGATGTTATTGCAGTTGAAAATAAATGTCTAGGAACGTTTCATTGTAAACAAATAATATATTTGAACGGGTCGAGTTAAAATACAAAAATGTTTTATGTAATACATATAAGACAACCGTTTTTACTTGATAATGTTGGGTTGTTTTTAACTTATCTACAGTAATAAATAGTGCGAGGAGATTGGTTCGCGACGTTCATTTGTTGTTATTTATGCGATAAAAGGTATATTGCCTTGGGTACCACCCGCCGTACCTTGCGCCGTTATCGTACCGTAACTACTTGTGTTATTAAAATAAAAATAAGGACTATCGTAGTGCGTGTAAGAAATTGGACATTGCTATGCGTAAAACAAACAACTCCTCCCGTGAGACTTGATTCGTCGTGCATTTTCGGTGCAGGCGTGAATCAATAAAAGGAAGAAGCGTAAACTATTATTTATGATCTTTACTACTTATGTTCGATGCAATAAATGATTTATAATTTCTAAAAATTTGGTTAAAAGTGCCCAATGTGTAATGTAAGAGAAATAAGGAAAGAATAGACTGCACTGAAGGTTTTAATTAAAATAACACACAGCAATACACGGATAGATTGAGAAGGTTGGAAATAGTGGTATGGTCTATTCCTCCAGGTGAGTTTTTGTTTAATAGTTTAGAATGTTGCAATATATATAGGAAACCTAAAATTGTGTGTGCGTGCAGGAATTGGTTAGTACCAGAACTGAGGAGGAATCGAAAGCCAAATATTTGCCAAGGAGGCCAGGCGCGACGTCTGGCGCTCTTTTCAAATTTTGGGCACAATGTTCCACCAGGGAAAATGCTGAAGCAAGCTTTACAAACTTAAAAAACAAGGAAGAAGATGACATTTAAATACAAAACATTGTGTTGATTCATCCGAAGATTTTTGTGTGTTGTCAACTCACGTTTTAATCACGGGGTTGGGAAATGAGATTCAGTTACCTACTCGAGAAACCACTTACAAAGTGCACTCCGTTCATGACCAAGTCAGTTGGTACTTGAAAAATAAATAAAAGATCAACCACATTTAGGAACGAAAAAAAATTGAACTTAACCCAGATAGAAGTAGACGCTAAAAAATAATAATGCCGTAGTCCGAAATAGTGGTCAGATGCTAGCCTATGTAACAGACGACGCAGGTTTATGTACGACATGTACGTATTAACATTTAAATTATGTGTATTTTATACAATTTGTTAAGTTATCAAATGAAATTAAATGAAATCATTTGTTTTTTTCACTTAGTTAAGTCAAATTAAGTTACATTTAGTGGCAAGTTCAGCAAAGCAAAATGTGCGGTCTTTGTGGAGAGGAGCTCGCCGAATAAACTCCACATCAATTAATCAATTAATTGGTCAAAATCGAAAGGTTTTCGTTCGAGGTAAGATTGTGCTTATTTTTCGACGTCAAATTTGCTCGGGCCGGGGCTAACTTTCGAGTGAGTGAAGTGAAGTGATGAGGAGCGAACTCTTAAATTTTGGGGAGATGATGCGATGTTGGTTTAGACGGAGCAGGCAGTTTCGCGCAATGTGTGCGCTGCTGTGGGGGAAGCCCACCGCCGCGCCAGGGAGGCTCCACAGGATACTGTCTTTTGTTCTTTCTTTTCTTTAATATATAAGTATATTTATCTTTGCAGTATTGTTTGAGTGATTCATAAATTCAAAATATTTTGTTCCAAATAAGATTACACAAGTCACTTTGCAACGTCAAATTTTGATGAAGTTAGCAAATGTTGCTCAAGCCAAGGCTTGCTCTCGTCTCACACTAATGAAGAACAACTCTTTAAATTTAAAGAGGCGATGCGATATTACTTTAAACAAAATTGGCAACAGATAAGATACATAACATTTAACAACAGTAATTTATATGATGGAATATAAATAAAATCATGACGAACTTGGCCTCAGAAAAGGCATTTCCCTCTATTTCGAGGGAAATGCTAGTTCTGTTAGCGTTTGATAGAAGAAGTAGGAAGGAAGTTAAATAAGTATATATTTGGAAGCTGCAGAAGTTAATTCGGAGGGGGACCAAAAGGAACGAAAATGTCTTTGATGTTGCGAAATGGAAACTAATATTTTTACCGAAACCAGGGGTATGTCACTGCCTAGTTTGTATGAGTAGGGAACTAAAGATGTTAATACAGAGGCGCAAATGGCGGGACGCGTGATAGAAAGACAGGCAGCTGCTTCGTGTTTTTGGCTGGTGCCATGCGATCTGAATTACATTTTGTTGTAAGCAGAGCAAGACTTGCTATTTATTTGAATTATGCCGCTATGTGAGATCAGAAGATGTAGGACAGGAAATTTGAAGCCGGGAGATAAGATGGATTTAAATGAGATTATTGCGGAAGCTAACGTTTTAGAAGCCGTAACTGTTTGTCTGTACAATTAGGGGATTTGACTGGAAGGAGACAAGAAAAAAGGAGTGGTACAGGTGTGGAAGTTGGGATCATCTGGATTCATTTAATAAATATACTAAAAAGTGTTGTTTAAGTGGATATATTGAGCATTAAGTACCTACACTAAGAGGAAAAATGAAAAACAGTAAGGATGAAAAAAAAATTGTAAAAAAAAAAGACAGTAAAACAGTCAGAAAGAGGTTAGAAACATTGATAAGGTAGATGCTTAAGATAGTCAAAGTTAGCACATATTTGACGTTGACGGAGACGACACCATTACTATTTCTATTGGAAGCACAAAAGTAGATAATAATGTTGATTGATACGGGATGCAATAAGTGGATTGAAATGAAGAAAAACAGTATTAAAGTTACTTATCAGATATAATACGTTGATCGATACGAGATGCAATAAGTGAATTGAAATGAAGAAAAACAGTATTAAAGTTACTTATTTATTAGATATCAAAATCGGACATAGACATAATTTATCTGACAAAAAAAAAAAAAAAAAACTAACAGGACAATTCTTAGGAGTGATCTTAGGATAAGATTGAATTTTAGTGTGGAGCTGGAAGTTCATTCGAAGTTCAAGGATGTTATAATGTCGAAGACAAAGTATCTCTTTATTTTTACCTTACATCACTAAGTTCAGTCAGTACCTATTTAAAATGTTGCGGATACCAATGATGTCATCTTCTTACAAAGTGATTTTCTTTCAATACCACAGAAAAATAAAGACTACATTGTGGAGAGAAAAGAAAAACTAGAACTGAGATTAATCAAAAGGTCGAATTTTTGTCAAATGGAAAAGAAATACAATGTAAGGAATGTATTTTCAATAACCTGACAATGTATAGCAATACTCCGCATTATGGTTTCTTCTTCTTTGCGAATCGATGACAAATCGAACTATATGTTTGCGGCCTATAGTTACTGGTAAAACACAATCTGAAGTTTTAAAAAGGGAAATAAAATGCCGATAGATAAGAAGAAGAAGGGAATGACAAAGTATAAGTTGACCCAACTCCACACACTGATAAATCCCGAGTAAGCGGAAATTTTAATGTAACAATCCAAAACGGCGAAGCCGGACAACATTTACGCAGAAATGTTGTGCATCTAAAAAGGTTGAGGATGAGTGGCATGTTGTGGAAGGAAATAATACTGATAAGGAGGAAGGAAGGTAGAGAGAAAGGAACAGTGAAAAGTTAAATCAGTATAATGAAAACGAAGGAAGTGAAGCATATTATATTTATTATTTTAAACAAAAGTGGAAGGTTAAGTCAGTACAATGAAAGCAAAGAAAGTGAAGCATATTACATTTATTATTTTCAATAAAAGTGGAAGGTTCAATCAGTATAAGGGAAGCGAAGGAAGTGAAGCATATTTAATTTATTACTTTCAGTATAGTGAAAGGTTAAATCAGTATAATGGAAGCGAAGGAAGCGAAGCATATTTAATTTATTACTTTCAGTATAGTGGAAGCTTAAATCAGTATAATGGAAGCGAAGGAAGTGAAGCATATTGAATTTATTACTTTCTGTATAGTGGAAGGTTAAATCAGTATAATGGAAGCGAAGGAAGCGAAGCATATTGAATTTATTACTTTCAGTATTGTACTGGATAGTGGGTGCTTGGCACAAACCCCCGGACTACCCAATGTGTACACAAAATAATAAAACGGTTGGTTCTCGAAGCAGACAGTATAATTTATTCAGTAAAAATCGGTACAAAAAGTGGACTGTAATAACTAGTTCGATAACGGTGGAACAACACTATTGACAAAAATCGATGGTAACGGTACAACACTACGAACGGTAAGAAATTACTACAATATGGGTACAGCACTACGGTGACAGGTTAGAATAACGCGGCACTTTCAAAACGGTAGGTATTCGATTTCACACGGCTCACTATTATCACTAACACTATTGCACTGTACTCGCGGTTAATTATTGTAGTCGGTTGTTTCTTCTCTTCAGTTTCGATCGCTCCGATTAGCTCGGCTGAACTGACTGAACTGACTTTTGGAACTGACTTGCTGGTTCGGGATGCGGCCGGTTTAAATACTAATTCCCGCGGAAACTTCCAGACCGCCATTCATTCTCGAAGTCTGATGACAGCTCTGGACGATATATCGATCCCTTTCGCACAGTCATCTCATCTACTTCCGGAAAGTTCGCTATTCACGGCGGACGTCGCTCATAGTCGGTCGGTCTCTATTTCCGGAAAGTTCGCCATTCATGTTCATATGTCGTTCCTTGTCACATAGTCTGTCGGTCTCTCTCTAGCTTCCGGAGAGTTTTGCTTGACGTCTCGAACGATTGGCTGTCATCGAACTTTCTTGACGTTTCTACCAATAGCGTGATCGATGGGTTGCCAACAATCAGCGTTTGCGACGTTCGGATACATTTTACGGTGTTCAATCGGTCGGTTTTAATGCGATGTCCGTGTTCGGATACATTTCTGTGTTTCGTCGCGAACATACTCCCGCCGTGCGCCGTCGTTATTGGCGGCGCATCAACTCCGGTGAAGCGACGAGCAGTTCTTCAGCTATCGGTTGTATTGTCGGTTGCTTTGCGGTGCGACTCCCGCCGGTGTTGCAGTACGAGATACGGTTCGGTCTTGCGGTGTTACACGGTGAGCTGGCGATACACGGTGACTGTGCTCGGTTCTGTTGTCGGTGACCCTCCCGCCGGTGATGCAGTGCGAGATGAGGTGCGGTGTGGCAGTTGTGGACGGTGCATACGGTGAGCTGGACACGGCAAGCTGAAGGCATGGGGACGGTTTTCGGTTCTCCAGTTCTCGGTGGACTCTCCCGCCGGTAATGCAGTGCGGGATGAGGTCCGTTGCGGTCGGTGCACTCGGTGACTGGATACGGTGAGCTGGGGACTCGGGAACGGTGCTCGGTGGAACGGCGTTTGTGGCGTCAGAACGGTTTCACGATGAACTGTCGGTGGATGGAGTCCGTAGCAGTAGTTGACTCGACGTCCTGCGCTTCGGTTGTTCACGCCATGGAGTACCCATCCTAGTGCGGTGAACGATGCTACGGGTTGGTCAACTGGTCCACTCTTGACGATACTGGTGACCAGGAACTGCCAGTTGTCCTGTCCAATCAGGATGGTCGGTTTTCCGTCTTCATACTGGAGTTTCTCGGTGATACCTTTCAGGTGGTCACAATGTTCCAGATCTTCGGCCTTAACGGTTTGCGGTGACAGCTTCAGTTCATCGATGGTTCTTGCCTTTATCTGGAATGCACCTCCCGGACCTTCGATTTTCAGGGTAACTCTTCTTGAGTTCTCGGTGTTAAGCTTCACCCCAGCAACGGCTTCGATGTCGAGTGGATCCCTCTGTCCTTGGCATCCGATCTTCTGTGCCATCTTCGAGTCGATGAGGGTTACGGTCGATCCATCATCCAGCAGCGCGAAGGTGCTTACGGAGCCTCGTGGTCCTGAGATCTTGACGGGAAGTATCTTCAGGAATGCGTACTGCTTCTTCGATGATGCGGTTGCCACCCGTTCTTCGGTTTGTTTTTGTTTCCTCTGGTAGTGGAGCAGAGGATGATGAGAGCCTTTGCAGTCGTTGACAGCGCATGGTCGATACTTGCATCGGTGCCCTGGCATTCTCTTCTTCAGGCAGCGGAAGCACAAGTTGTACTCCTTGGCCATCTTCCATCGGTTATCGGAATCAGCGGTCTTGAGCTTCTTGCATTCCTTTTCTTCATGGCCGGTTGCTTCGCACAGGATGCATTTCTTGACAGGGCGGCGATCTGGATGCAGCTTGCTTTTGACAGCTCGGTAGATTTTCAGTGATTTCTTCTCCTCGCGGCGATGGTCGGTATCGGTGTGCTGCCTTTCCTGTCTTCTTTCTTCTCTCGGTTCCACTCTTCTTTCGGTTATTTTGAACGTACGGTGATGTTCTCGGTGGCGGTTTGAGCGGTTTCCCGATTCGAACGATGGATGTCTCGGTTTCGGTTCGTTGGGGCCGATCTTCTCTAACGGCGCATATTTCCCACACTTACTGGCTTCCTTTTCGATGAACTGGCAGAACTTGACGAGGTCTGGTACATCTTCCGGTTGATCCTCCTCATAGTCGTACCACTTGGAGCGCAGCGGTGCGGTGAGCTTCTCCACCAACGTCCTCAGCACCTCGGTGTTGTATAGGTAGTGGTGACGCTTCAGGACTTGAAAAGTAGCCACGCTGTTCTGTACCTTACATGAGAAAAGGCACACGTCTTGCGGAGCGTCGGTGAGGCGCGGTAGTTCTCGAAGAGCTTCTAACTCGGCGAGGGCGATTGCATCCGGTCTCCCGAATCTGGTTTCCAGGATCTTCATGATTTCCCCCGGTTTTCCATTCACGATGAGCAGACGGTTAACGGCTTCATGTGCTCTGCCTTTCAGGGATCGGCGCAGTCTTGCGATATTTTCGATTTCGGTGAAGTGACCCTCGGTTTCATAGTAGGCAGCACGGTAGGCGAGCCAGTCTTGATACGCCCCGTTAAAGAAGGGCAGTTCCGCCAGGTATAGTGGAACTGCAGGCGGTTGAGCGGAGCGTGCTGCGAGTGCGATGGCTTCGGCGAGTTCAGTCAACCCAACGCGGTCTTCGTCCATCGGTTTTCCCATCCTCGGTTTTTCGGTTTTCGGTCGAGGCTGGACGGTCTTCGGCTGAGCGGCATCAGCGGTGTTGCGATCCACGGTTCTTCGGTATTCTTGATACATGTCTTCCATGGAGTCGCATGGCTGGACTCGCGAATGGGCGTCAACCCACTGTCGAGTCCTCGGTTGCTCGTTGACAGATGCGGCGTCTTCATCTTCGTCATCGTCGTCTTCGGTCTCAATACGACGAACTTCAGCTTGGACCAGTTCTATTTCGGCTTCGGCAATTCGCTTGTTATCTTCGGCCATCTTTCTTGCATTTTCTAGCTTGATTCTCGCAAGCTTCTCCATTGTTGCTGCGAGGCGCTTCTCTCGTTGCGATGCCTTACTTGCTCCGGATCCTCGGGACATCACTTCTCCACGGTCCTCTTCTTGTGCCGGGGTCCGGTTTGCTGGCCCTGGGAGCGGCTGGTCGGTTAGAGCCACTCCACCCGTCGGCATGTCGTCGGTGCTCTGTCGCGTCAGATAATCCAGATCTTGGATTATCTCCTGGTGATCTCTCCCCGTTTTCGACCTTGTGATCGGCATTTTCGACAGGGTTTCACGGTACACTATTGACACGGTTACACTAATACGCGGTTGCACTAAATTGTTCAGAGTTTATTTACAGTCAATCGGTTAATTTTGTCTGTACACTCTGGCAACACTACGCGGAATGTCAATAGTTCAATTTACGTACACTTGGTAAGAGTCACTATTAATTCACTTTTATTTAGACGGCACGGTTCACTGTCCGTTCGAGATCCGGCTCGAAGGACCACTATGTACTGGATACTGTCGCTGATTCAAATCCGGCTCGAAGGACCACTATGTACTGGATAGTGGGTGCTTGGCACAAACCCCCGGACTACCCAATGTGTACACAAAATAATAAAACGGTTGGTTCTCGAAGCAGACAGTATAATTTATTCAGTAAAAATCGGTACAAAAAGTGGACTGTAATAACTAGTTCGATAACGGTGGAACAACACTATTGACAAAAATCGATGGTAACGGTACAACACTACGAACGGTAAGAAATTACTACAATATGGGTACAGCACTACGGTGACAGGTTAGAATAACGCGGCACTTTCAAAACGGTAGGTATTCGATTTCACACGGCTCACTATTATCACTAACACTATTGCACTGTACTCGCGGTTAATTATTGTAGTCGGTTGTTTCTTCTCTTCAGTTTCGATCGCTCCGATTAGCTCGGCTGAACTGACTGAACTGACTTTTGGAACTGACTTGCTGGTTCGGGATGCGGCCGGTTTAAATACTAATTCCCGCGGAAACTTCCAGACCGCCATTCATTCTCGAAGTCTGATGACAGCTCTGGACGATATATCGATCCCTTTCGCACAGTCATCTCATCTACTTCCGGAAAGTTCGCTATTCACGGCGGACGTCGCTCATAGTCGGTCGGTCTCTATTTCCGGAAAGTTCGCCATTCATGTTCATATGTCGTTCCTTGTCACATAGTCTGTCGGTCTCTCTCTAGCTTCCGGAGAGTTTTGCTTGACGTCTCGAACGATTGGCTGTCATCGAACTTTCTTGACGTTTCTACCAATAGCGTGATCGATGGGTTGCCAACAATCAGCGTTTGCGACGTTCGGATACATTTTACGGTGTTCAATCGGTCGGTTTTAATGCGATGTCCGTGTTCGGATACATTTCTGTGTTTCGTCGCGAACAAGTATAGTGGAAGGTTATGTCAGTATAATGGAAGCGAAGGAAGTGAAGCATAATTAATTTATTACTTTCAGTATAGATAGTGGAAGGTTAAATCAGTATAATGGAAACGAAGGAAGCGAAGCAAATAAATAACGATGTATTATGTTTATTGTTATTGTGCGTGGGTATGTATGTATGTATAATTATTCAGTTAGTCTAGTATAATGTCATTAATGTAATGAAGTTAAATCATGGAAGCAAAAGAAGCGAAAAATATTAAATTAGTTATTTGAAAATATTTATAAATCAAATAATGAAACGAAGTGAAATAAAATTGTGTAAGTAAATAAAGATTGAAGATAAAAGTTATTTGTAGAAATAATAGAAGTAAGTAAAGGAAGATGTAAGTTGTTATTTGAAAATCAATTATATTATTATTATGTAATAAATAACGTAATGAGGTAAAATAAAATTGTGTAAATAACAGATGATTGAAGATAACAAATAGTAGCGATGAAATAAATAAATTACAAAAATATTAATAAGGGAGAGATGTAGTATATGTGCGAAAGAGAAGCCAATATCTGTCGTCTCCTGCGCACGCACCACGCGGAGTGGGGCTAGAGAGAGGGCAGTCTTGAGCTAGCCGCTGAGCGGGAAGGTTGTGTCTCTGTGTGGTGTAAGTGTGTCTGGAGCCGATATCTATATATCTATAGTGTAACGTATAGTACATTATTCATTGCAATATTAGCTGCACATTTTTGTGCTTTAAAAAAAATTAAACTATATTATGTTATGTTCTCAATCATATATTAGGGATGGTTTTATTCGTAAAATTTCACCATAATTTGGCTTTTTTTAAAAATCACAAACATTACTTAAATACAGTCAGCAAAGGAGAAATTTTGACAGGCCCGCTCGAAACATTTCAGGAAATTATTCATGGATTTGAATGAAATGTTGTAAATATAATTAAAGAATGTTCACTAATTTTGAATGTTAGCTTTCTAAATTCTCCGTTCAAAATAAAAAATACTAGTGAAAGAATTATTTCGATACTTTATTTATTTATTTATTTATTTATTTTAAACGAAATTTACAGTATGACAGCAACTTACATTACTAAGGCACTGTAAACTTAATTAATTATATACAGGGATACAATATTAAAAGAGGAACATTTTATATTTTTTCAGCATATCTCAAACATGTAATGTTCAGGCTAACTATCGAGTCTGAAAATAGGTCAACGTGAGGTGACACGGCTAAGAGCGAGTTAAGTTGGGTGCGAGCAAGTACAAGCGGGGAGTGGTAGTGGTGGTTAGTGCGCATGGTTGGGACAGCCAGTAGGCGATGGCTGCGGGCTCGCAGGTAGTTATCAGGAACAAACAAGCAACACACACGAGATACCAGTTGAGGGCAAGCAAGATTGCCACGGAGGAGTTTGCAAGCAAGTACAAGCGTCATATGAGTGCGTCTGGTTTTTAGTGAGTTGAACCCTAACACACCGAGCAGAAATGAAGAGGGATATAGGAAGGGATAGTAATTAAATATCTTTTTATAAATAAACCTTAAAAATGCTTTTTGTACCTTTTCTAACAGCAAACAGTAAGTGCTTTCGTGAGGACTCCATACGGTCGCCGCAGCTTCCAACCTACTACGAACCAGCGCTGTGTAAAGAACAGTTATTGCTTTAGGTTCACGGAAATCACGACAATTCCTTAAAACAAATCCAAGTTGCCGGTAACTGTCAACAGCCAAAGTTCTTATATGCTGATGGAAAGTAAGTTTGGAATCGAAGAGCACGCCCAGGTCTCTTACGGTTTCAACGCGGTTGATATTATCGGATCCAAGAGTGTAAATAGTTGTAATGGGTTGTAGGGTTCGCGTATAAGTCATCACACAGCACTTACTGGGATTGAAAAGCAATTTATTTTCCTCGCTCCAACGAAAGACGTTATTAATGTCAGCTTGTAACAGCTCAGAATCTTCTGCATTGTTTATAACATGAATAAGTTTAAGGTCATCGGCATACATAAGGCATTTTGTATGTAGAAGTGATTCTTCAAGATCATTTACCATCAGGTTAAATAACAAGGGGCCTAGTATTGATCCTTGACTTACACCAGAGCGGGTTTTATATGATTTAGAAAGAAAGGAGCCATATTTTACAAATTGTTGACGGTTACCTAAGTAATCTGCAAAGAATGCTAACAAGGAAGGGCTAAAGCCGATATTGCACAGTTTCTCAAGAAGGATGTCATTATCGACACGATCAAAAGCCTTTTTAAAATCAAAATATACAACATCTACTTGTGCACCCTTATCCATATGACCGGAGATGGTGTCTACCAAGGTTAAGAGGTTTGTAGTGACCGAACGCCCAGTACGAAAACCGTGCTGTGAATCGGAAAATAAAGGAGCTACTTGGTTAGAAATTTTATGATGTATAATTATTTCAAAAAGTTTAGGAAGAGGAGATAAAATTGCAATGGGTCTATGATCTTCTACAGAATTTGTATTTTTAGTTTTAGGAATAGGAGTAACACGCGAAATTTTCCAAAGGCTGGGATACTTGCCGGTTATAAGAGAAAGATTGAAAAAGTGTTTAATAGGTTTGAGTAGTCTATCTTTAAATGCTTTTAGAAAATAAGCGGGGATGCCGTCTGGTCCGATGGCAGCGTGGGATTTTAACTTGTTAAGGCCGCTTAGTATGTCTTCATTAGAAATGCTATTTATGTGAATAAGGTTTGAGGATGAGCAGGTGCTCTTATAATTAACAAATTCGGAATCTAATTTAGGATTATTTGGTAAAAAGACACTTGAAAAAAAGGAAGCAAACGCTTGAGCAGAATCTGGGCCTTCAAAACTCTCACCTTGATATGTCACACGTGATTCAAAACCTCCAGTTGTTTTTAAGCTGTTAATGTATTGCCAGAATGCCCGAGGATCGATCTGTATTTTGGATATAACGTTATTGGTATATGAGCTATAAGCAGATGTTAGTTTCTTTTTAAGACTGGCTCTATACTCACTGAATTCTGCATATATTGAACTATCGTTAGTGCGTTTCCATAGTCGATGGAGATACGCTTTATGACGAATGTCATGAATAATGTCGGACGTGTACCAGACTGGATATCGCCTGTGTTGCCTGTTTGACCTGATTTTTTTGGGAACACAAATATCAAAGATGTTGTACAAAGTATTGTAAAGCTCTTCAACTGATGAATTTAAATCTTGACAGTTAAGCACAGTATCCCATGTCAACTCGTTAATTAAAGAGTACATCTGTGGGAAATCAGCTTTTGCAAAATTCCAATCTGTCCTACTGTTAATATTACTAGGAGGTAGAAGAGACTTATTTTGGACGTTAACATTATTTAATGTAGGTATATTAAATTCTAAAGGTGGATGGTAGGAATCTGCATGTGGTACCAAGCCATTTCCAGAAACTTTGCGCACAGTCACACCAGTAACACTCTCCTGCATCAAGATTACATCCAACTTACCGCCAAAAGTGTTATATATTTCATTATGATCAATCAAGCCATGCATAGAAAGAAAGTAACAATAGTAGCCGCGTATCTCTTCAGAAGCACTATTTAAATTTAAATCACCAACAATTATAACGGTTCCGTTTAAAGTAGAAATTTTGGATTCTATACATAAAAACAGATTCATATAAATACTATCAGAAGATTTTGGGGGTATGTAAACTACACAAATATAAAAATTAGTATTTTGAAAAGAAAAGGTGGACCACAAATCTTCTCCGCACTCAGTTTCTAAGTCGGCACGACGTTGGAGGGATAAGGAGGAGCGCGCCGCCAGTAGCACGCCGCCGCCCCCGCGGCCCTCGCGGTCTCGCCGAAGCACGCTCCACTCGCCGCAGCACACTTCAGCGTCAGATACAGAGTTATCGAGATTTGTTTCAGTGATGGCGACTATGTCGTTTTCTAGTAGAAGAAGGTTATGTCTTAAATCCGTAAGTTTAGTCTTAAGCCCCCGTACATTTTGGTAAAATACTTCTATGGTTGTTTTAATCATATTATCATTATTACGGTTTAGAGTTTTGTTGTATGACGTTGTTGGTGCGTCGAAAAAATTGCCACGGCTTGATCCTTGCATAAAGCGGCCAGACATCACTTGACAAACATCTCTCATAATATTCCTCAGGGACGATTATCTTGTAAGACTTGTAATTTCCACGAGACTTGAGTTCGATGACCTCACATTTACCAGAAGGGCAGAGTTGTTGAAGATAGTTCATAACGTCTTCAGTTCCTGAGGCCATATTCCATAGATGTATAAGTTTGCGGCGCTCTACAGCCTTTAAGGCCGCACCTCGAAAAAATAAAAGCGCATTGGAGGCGTGGTCTAGACGTGCGACGCGGGGCGCACCCCCCGCGGGGCTCGGGGAGCCGCCGGGTCCGTCAGTTTAAAATACCGCGCGCTTAACTTAAAGGCATATTTCATTATACGATATTTAGATTCAATATTCAGACCACATTCAGACTGTCTGAATATTGAATTAGACAACCTTCCTATTACATGCTAAATATCGCGTGCTAAATATCGCATGCTAACTCATTTGCAAGGCGTCCGGCGTCGATGACGGTTGTCTGTCGTGAGTCATGTGAAAACTTACGAAGACCCAGGAAATCGGCCTAAGCCCCAAAAAATAAATATGGCATGTCACGGAATCAAAAAATACTAAAAGAACTTCCTTTTCAATACTCAATATTACATATTATATTTGTATTGCATTTTATATATTACCAAAATGTTATTAATACAATACTAAAAATTTCGTCAATTTAAAAAATGTATTGTGTTGTTCATAAATTCATCCACGGTATAGAAACATTTTGTGATTAAATAACATAAAATGTTTTTATTATTTTGTTCCATCTTTATATACTTGTATTTCATTTGCATACGCACTTGTGTATGCAAGGCGCTGCAACGCACGACCTCGCTCTGCGGCTGCCGAGCGCGGACTGAACGGTCTAAGCGTGCTAAGTCTTATTACACGGTGCGATGTATCGCATGCTAATTCAGTCAAGGTCATTTAGCACGGTTGAATCCACTCGATCGGTCTAATTAGCCAGGCTACCCTTGCTAAACCGTATTACACGTGTCTAAATATTGAATAGTCTGAATATTGAATGCGATGTATCGCACTATCAAATAGGGGCTTAAGCCACGCTTTGTTGGAACAGAGCAGAGCTAGAATTTATACTATAATTGTAGTATTTGTCTTAGTAAATACTGTATACTGTGTATCTTAATAAAGAGATAGTACGATAAACTGCTATATTTGTTTATTCCTTTCCATTTACCCTTATACGAATCAAAATTATTTTTTCTATGTACAAACATTTGACCTCTACACTGCCGTCATAAGAAAGAAAGACGCATCTACACTGAGCTTCAATCAGAGAAAAAAAATGTTTTGTGTTGCCTAAATATAAAAATTCGCTGCTTGTAAGATAATAAAAAAACACTAAATTTAGAAATTCAATAATGCGTATGTAAACTATATCTTTCACGTTGTAAATAAAAAGTATGAATAAATTATTTTTTTATAGTGAATATTAGACATTTTCCTTTTCTTCCTAGTAAAAAAAATATTAAAAAAATCGTAATACTACAATGAAAAGTCGCATCTGGCTAGACGCGACTTTTCAACTTAGTATCTCTACAATTTTTTCTAAGAACTTGAAAAATACTTGCCTAAAAACGAAGCCTAAAAACATCTCTAAAGGCATGCAAAAGGCAGACTAAGTTTGCATTTCCATGTTGATTGAATACTTATAATATAATAACGCCGAGTACTTCCCATAGTGAGCCGACATCCTTGATCCATGACAATTCATTAGAATTTATTTTTCAAATATCTAACGGATGTAGGTAAACCTATCGGGTATCCCCTTCGACGGTCTGGAGGCAACCACTGAGCATACAATCACCTCGTTTTGACAAATCGCTCCCCCTGCCAGCCCTGGCCACTAACCAATACTAAGTAGAATAGACGCGACTGCCACATGCGTCTGAGTTGGTAGTGGTTATACTACGATGAAAAGTCGCATCTACGCAGAAGCGTCTTTTCTATTTAGTGGTGGTAATGTCATATTGCAGATCCGTCTTATTTCACTATGGTTATACACCGTGCTTTTTTAACCGTCTTACAAACGAAGCCCAATGTATATGCCCGTGATATAGAATATCTTGGCAATGTTTTTTTTTTTTTTTAAGAAAAAAAATCTAGGATTTTTTCAATAAAATAATCGATCGAGAGATCGAAAAATGTGTTTATCTCATATTTTTCTTTTGTTTTCCCATTATTTACGATTCTCACGCATGCGCAAATTGTTACTAAATTGTAAATATTATGTACAGGTTGATTAAAAAATATTTTGCATTATTTTATTTTACTTCACGGTTTTATTATTTTATTGATAAAAAAAAAATAACATTGCCAATATATTCTATATCACGGGCATATACATTGGGCTTCGTTTGTAAGACGGTTAAAAAAGCACGGTGTATAGGGCTGTATTCCATTTCGTAAAATAATGAAAATTCTGGTAGATGCGTCTTTTTTTGCTGATTCCGAATATATATGTAACTCAATTTCGAAAAAAATTGTAGATGCGTCTTTTTTTCTTATAACGGCAGTACAGTTTTATTATAATATAGATTTTATTTGATTGTATATCTTTTTATTTTGAGTTTATTTCTATTGAGTTTATTTTTGTTGTTGTTGTTGTGACTTTGACTTTGACTTTCGACTTTCGACTTTCGACATTGACTTTGACTTTGACTTTGACATTGACATTGACATTGACATTGACATTGACATTGACATTGACATTGACATTGACATTGACATTGACATTGACATTGACATTGACATTGACATTGACATTGACATTGACATTGACACTGACACTGACACTGACACTGACACTGACACTGACACTGACACTGACACTGACACTGACACTGACACTGACACTGACACTGACACTGACACTGACACTGACACTGACACTGACACTGACACTGACACTGACACTGACACTGACACTGACACTGACAATGACACTGACACTGACACTGACACTGACACTGACAATGACACTGACACTGACACTGACACTGACACTGACACTGACACTGACACTGACACTGACACTGACTTTGACACTGACTTTGACTTTGACTTTGACTTTGACTTTGACTTTGACTTTGACTTTGACTTTGACTTTGACTTTGACTTTGACTTTGACTTTGACTTTGACTTTGACTTTGACTTTGACTTTGACTTTGGACTTTGGACTTTGGACTTTGGACTTTGGACTTTGGACTTTGGACTTTGGACTTTGGACTTTGGACTTGGACTTTGGACTTTGGACTTCGACTTCGACTTCGACTTCGACTTCGACTTCGACTTCGACTTCGACTTCGACTTCGACTTCGACTTCGACTTTGACTTCGACTTGTATGAAAAGTAGATGTTGGCCGATTCTCAGACCTACTGAATACGCTCTTGACTTCGACTTTGACTTTGACTTCGACTTTGACTTGTATGAGAAATAGATGTTTTCCGATTCTCAGACCTACTGAATACGCTCACAAAATTTCATGAGAATCGGTCCAGCCGTTTCGGAGGAGTATGGAATCGAACACTGTGACACGAGAATTTTATATTAGTTAGGGCTCCCTATGATTACTAAAACTCTGCTCACCCCGTTAGGGAAAAGAGCGTGTCTTTACGTATTGTATTGTATATTATTTCGTTGTAGTTTATTTTATTTCACGCAATTACATTATTCAAACGTATCGATTAGATGGAGCGTCGTCAGTGGCATAGTGGTTCGTAGGTAAGTGCGGGTTCGAGACTCATTACCTACAGTCAAGAGCCGTCTAGCCATTGAAACTGAACACGCACATCGTAATACTCTGCCTTATAAACAAAGTGATTTTCATAGAACATTTCGGGTAATGTTTTGGGTGATGTGTAATGGTACGGGGTGATATCACCTTTTCGAAAGTAATGAGTAATGTGATATGGCATTATAACGTACTGTTTTGCGCATGTCTCAGGAAAGTTCAAGGTCTATATAGAGAAAGTTAACCCTTCAGTGGTGCAATATTATGCAGATGACCGACCATGTTAATTTTAAAAAAGCATGTACTTAGTTTTTTTTCTTATTTCAAGCATAAGTCTCCGTTTTCTTGCCAAATCTGCCTTTTTTTTATTTTTTGGACGGCGTTTGTTTCCCATCTTAGTAATAAATTATTTTCGATTTCGCCGGTGCAATTTGCGATCGCCTAGCGCAGGTCCGTCGTCGGCAAAGGTAAGCGGACGACTGATCGCAGTGCGGGAAAGTGATGACGCTAAGCAGTGCCGTACGTGTATAACAGAGAAAGGTATGCTGTTGCGCGCTAGAACTAAACAGCGTAAGTGCCAAATTCTTTGGTGTCCATTTATACAAAAAGTAATGCACATAATAAAAATGTTTCGATATGAGACATTAATAAAGTTGAAACCCATACTTATGACCACGTTTCAGCATCCAATTCATTGCCGTTTACCTATACAAAGCGAAAAAAGATAATAGAAGGTGCAACTTTGGCTTAATGTTCTATCGATAAAATTTTCAGTAAACGTGTTTTCAGTGAATAGAGTCTTGAGATAATATGATCAAATAATGTATATCTAAAAATTAACTAACTTACTCTTATAGATTACGAGTACTGACGAGTCAAAGAACACTAAAATTTTCCAGGTGCCGCCTTAAGGAAGTAATATCAGGACCAGCCGTACCTTGACGCGAGCTTAATCGACGCGATCAATTAGTTTCCAAGATAGAGAATTTTAAAGTGAGTGCGCGACGAAATTCCGCCTTTAATGCGCGTGACGTCATAATGCAACGCTCGCTCAGTCCATTCCCGCTTTTCCGTACGGCTGCCTTGCGTTATTGGGTATTCTGTGCTTGGGTTTCTCAATTTATAAAAAAATACCAATCCAAATGCCAGAAAATCATGTGTTGTGCCAAAATGTACAAATACAACCATCAATGCGCCGGAAAAGTTATTTTTTGTCGTTCTAATGGATGTCAAAATACGAAGGAAATGATTACAAGCTATGAAGAGATTAGATCCTGTTAGAAATCGAAGCACAGTTTATTGTTCTGAAGATCATTTTGACGTAAGTATAAGTAGTGATTACCTTTTTATGTACCTACTTGCTGCCCGCCCGTGGCTACGCCCGCGTTGGATTTCGACTTTTCCCGTAGGAATGAGATGATTTATAGCCTGAAAAAGTAGCCGCGCGTGCTACTAGTATGAGGTAGACTTAATCCATCCCCAAGATCTATTCTATATCTGTACCAAGTATCATCAAAAATTCCCGCCGCGCTACTATATTTCCCGTGGGAATGAGATATTTTCCCACGGTATAATAGCCTTTATCACCCCCTAAAATATTTTATATCTCTGTACCAAGTTTCACTAAAACTTTCTGCCCGACCTCCCATTTTCCCGTGGGAATAAGGTATTTTCCCGCGGTAAGAGATAATCTATATCCTACTCCAAGGTCTATTTTATCTCTGTACCAATCTTCATAAAAACTTTTCACCTGTACTACTATTTTTCCCGTGGGATAAAAGTATTTTCCCGCGGTAAAATGTAGCCTATATATATTTATCCCTAGGGTCTATTATATCTCCGTACCAGGTTTTATCAAAACTTTCTACTCGCGCTGACCTTTTTCCCGTGGGAGGCGTCTTCCCGCGATAAAAAGTAGCCTATATCCATCTCCAAGGTCTATTCTATCAAACCCCAAGGTTAGATTGCTCGTAGATACCAAGTTTCATCAAGTTTCCGCCTCACGACTCCGCCCGCGCTTAGTCTTTCCCGTGGGAATCAGTTGTTTTCCCCCGATAAAAAGTAGCCTATGTCCGTCTTCAAGGTCTATTCTATCTGCGTAATAGAGAGACAGACAGAGTTACTTTCGCATTTATAATATTAAGTAGGGATTAGTAGTTTTCGGTTATAAGACCTAATGGTTGCCTGGAAGAAATGGCTTAGAGCGATAAGGCCGCCACTTGCCATCTCCTCTTTGAGTATTGTTAATGTATTTTTTTTTTCTGTGCAATAAAGTATAGGTATTTCGTTTTTTTATTTTGACCTATATTACATTACCTAAAACCTAATCTGATACCTACTTCTAGCTATAGCTAGTGGCATCACGAAATGAAACACTTGGGTATTTAAGGTACTTCAATAAAATAATACTTATAGAACAGATATTAATTAGTATCTATTTTCGAGAGTTATATTATAAAAAGTTTAACTTAACTTACCTTCGCATTTTTACGCCTCGCCTTTCGACGGCAAAGAAATCACTATTGTCGCTAAATAATGAGCAACCATAAGTCGTTCTATTTTAGGTACCTATATTATTTGATTGTCTTTTTTCGAAACCTTCATCTATTATTAATTCAATTCATACAACTGGAAGCGATGAAATAAAGCAAAACACTGCGCGAGTAAACTACTGCGGAGCGGAGCGTTGCAGTGTGACGTCACACGCGGTCACGTGACTGTCAGCGTGAGCGGGACTCGATATAATTATGGGAACTTTGAATGCATGTAAAATCAAAACTACTTGGTATTTTTTAATAAAACAAAAACGAATGTATCTGTATATATAAAAGCTCTACTGTAACAAAGTTTCAAGTGATTTTACATAGGTACTTAGTAACATTCCTTAATCCGAAATTTCAAGAAAATCCATACCTACATAACTTTCTGAAATAATCGCATCCGTTTTGAGCAGGCCTGCCTAGATGTCTACTTTGCTGACTTTACAAAAACTATTAATATTATTTATACATATTTTTGTGCTGTCTTAACATACCTACCCATAAGTAGGTATTTATGTTGGATAATGTAACTATCGTGTATCCGTTACAAATGAGTCTGGCTAACGAGTCTTTGGACACGGAAATGGCGCCAATTTTAAAAATCTTTCACATGTTAACACAGAAAAAACTACAATAAAACAATTTTGATACTTTCTTTTTTTTGTTTTCTTTAAGTTTGTTTGCCTTGCCTAATATGTATGAGGATCATGTATAGTATGATGTATTTATACAAATCATGAGAACTGTCTCCATGGTGTAGTGGCTAGACTGGTCAGCTCTCGATCCGGAGGTCTCAGGTTCGAATTCGAACCCACGGGGAGTACGACCACACATCGTGAAATAATAACTTTGTGAGTGTTTAACCAGTTTGGTTAGGACATTGCAGGCTGAATCGCCTGATTTTCCAAACCATAATCTTCGACTTTATTTTTTAGAAATTCGTCATCTGAAAGCCCTGGAAAGTGAATCACATATATTTATTGTTGTTGATAGCTTCAAAATTTTCTTATACTATCTTACTTTAATAAAAAGAACCAAAGTGTATGTACTCTAAAGGCAATAATACCCATTTTCTAGTTTATTTAAATCTGGTAAGTAAGTATCAACATGTTTTGGCTGTACTTACTACTTTTTCTAGTGTTACCATTTAAAATATTTGAATTATTTTGACGTCCAAAAACTCGCTAGCCAGACAAGACAAATTATTAATTATAAGTAGTTAAGACTAGTGTGTACCACGTGGCAATCTGCACCTTTCCATAAAAAAGCGATAACGGTTCCCACCCCGTCAACATAGTCCGATTCCTATAATTTTTGGAAATAATGTAGATATATTAAGAACTAGGTTCGTACGTTTTTAATTTTTTGAAACATTACAGCTATAAAAAGATATTACCTTAATAATTATTTGTATGGAAATGAAAAAGAAGTCTTATTTCTTTATGACTGTAATATTTCTAAACAATCAAAACGTACGAACCTAGTTTTTAAGTATATCTGTCGTAGCCAAGTGGTTAAAATAGCCGTTCAATCAAACAGCTAGCCCTTTGACTGAACATCGCCATTCAATCAAACGGCTGTACGTCGCTTAGCCGACTTGTTGACTGCAACGTTCAACACTACAGCTTGACGACGCTTAGCCAAATGGTTAAATGGCAAATTAACTAGGGTGACCATTAGTTTAGCATGTGATTCGAAAAAATAGGAAAACTTTTTGTAATTTCTTCGGAGATTTTTCTTGGATTAAGTTTAAGGACGGTTTAAGAGGTGACCAAAAGTTTGAACACATTAGTAAACATGAAAAACAAATGAATAATCGTAATATTCTTTATTGTTGCATGTTGGGCAGAGCGATACAAAAATTATAACAGCTTTTTTTGCTATATAAAACTGACTCTTAATATTATACACCATCTTGTCTCTGGGCGGTCGGGTAAATACCCAATCTACCCACCCGGGTATATACCGGGTAAATACCCACGCACCCGGTAAATACCCATATCTACCCATATCTACCCAAATCAGTGGGTAGATTGAATTCAATAATTTGTTTTACCATTATTTTGTTTGTTTATGCGCCGATTTCGATGAAACTCGGTTTGTAGCACTATTTTGGCAAGGAAAATAGAATGCAATAAAGAAATTTACAAAAATCCAAGATGGCGGCCAACTTTTTAGTTTATAGACTGATTTCGATGAAACTCGGTTTGTGACACTATTTTGACAAGGAAATTAGAATGCTATGTGAAAATTATCAAAAATCCAAAATGGCGGTCAACTTTTCTGTTTATGGACCGATTTAAGTGAATCTCAGTTTGAAACATTATTTTAGCCCAGAAGTTATAATAGAATGCCAAAATCTACAAAAATCCAAGATGACAGCTAACTTGCTTGTTTATGAACTGATTTTGATGAAACTTGGTTTGTTACATGTATATTTTCTTACTAGAAACTGAATGCAATGTCAAAATTGTCAAAAATTCAAGATGGTGGTTAACTTTTTTGTTTATAGAGTGATTTAGATTAAACTTGGTTTATACCACTATTTTCGCAAGGAAATTACAATGTAATGTCAAAATTGACAAAAATCCAAGATGGGGGCCAAATTTTTTGTTTTCAGACTTATTTCAATGAAACTCTGTTTGTAACACAGTTTTGTCGAGGGAATTAGAATGCAATGTCAAAATTTACAAAAATCCAAGATGGGGGCCAAATTGTTTGTTTTAAGACTTATTTCAATGAAACTCTGTTTGTAACACAATTTTGTCGAGGGAATTAGAATGCAATGTCAAAATTGACAAAAATTCAAGATGGCGGCCAACTTTTTTGTTTATAGACCGATTTAAGTGAATCTCAGTTTGAAACATTATTTTAGCACAGAAGTTATAATAGAATGCCAAAATCTACAAAAATCCAAGATGACAGCTAACTTGCTTGTTTATGAACTGATTTTGATGAAACTTGGTTTGTTACATATATATTTTTTTACTAGAAACTGAATGCAATGTCAAAATTGTCAAAAATTCAAGATGGTGGTTAACTTTTTTGTTTATAGAGTGATTTAGATTAAACTTGGTTTATAACACTATTTTCGCAAGGAAATTACAATGTAATGTCAAAATTGACAAAAATCCAAGATGGGGGCCAAATTTTTTGTTTTCAGACTTATTTCAATGAAACTCTGTTTGTAACACAGTTTTGTCGAGGGAATTAGAATGCAATGTCAAAATTTACAAAAATCCAAGATGGGGGCCAAATTGTTTGTTTTAAGACTTATTTCAATAAAACTCTGTTTGTAACACAATTTTGTCGAGGGAATTAGAATGCAATGTCAAAATTGACAAAAATTCAAGATGGCGGCCAACTTTTTTGTTTATAGACCGATTTCGATAAAACTCGGTTTGTGACACTATTTTGACAAGGAAATTAGGATGAAATGTAAAAATTATCAAAAATCCAAGATGGCGGTCAACTTTTCTGTTTATGGACCGATTTAGGTGAATCTGTTTGAAACATTATTTTAGCATAGAAGTTAGAATTTAATGTCAAAATCTACAAAAATCCAAGATAACAGCTAATTTGCTTGTTTATGGACTGATTTTGATGAAACTTGGTTTGTTACATGTATATTTTTTACCAGAAACTGAATGCAATGTCAAAATTGTCAAAAATTCAAGATGGTGGTTAACTTTTTTGTTTATAGAGTGATTTAGATTAAACTTGGTTTATAACACTATTTTCGCAAGGAAATTACAATGTAATGTCAAAATTGACAAAAATCCAAGATGGGGGCCAAATTTTCATTCATTTTCATTTCATTTTGATGGAACTCGGTTTGTGACACTATTTTGACAAGGAAATTAGGATGTATGTAAAAATTGTTAAAAATTCAAGATGGTGTCTATTTTTTTTGTTTATAGAGTGGATTTCGTTCAAACTTGGTTTATAACACTATTTTGACAAGGAAATTAGAATGCAATGTCATAATTGCGAACATCCAAGATTGTGGCTAACTTTTTTGTTTATAGACTGATTTCGATAGAACTCGATTTGGAACACTATTTTGTCAAGGGAATTAGAATGCAACTTCAAAATTGACAAAAGTTCAAGATGATGGTTAACTTTTTGTTTATAGACTGATTTCGATGAAACTAGGTTTGTATCACTATTTGTCAAGGGAATTCGAATGCAATGTAAAAATTTACAAAAATCCAAGATGGCGGCCAACCTTTTTGTTTATGGACTGATTTCAATGAAACTCTGTTTGTAACATAATTTTGCCAAGGGAATTACAATGCAATGTCAATATTTATAAAAATCCACGATTTCAGCCTAACTTTTTCAATTTTGGTAAGAAATTTATAGGTACCTAATGCAATTTTTTTTTAATTGACCTATGCTTGAGTCGAAAAAGTGCGACGGATCAAGCTTCATCGGACTAGCGGGGGAGCGGGAGACTCTACCCCAAAAAAAGTAATATTATACCAACGTGTCTAGGGGCGGCTCAAGGAAGCCTCGGACCACGCACGGCCTTTGATATTGAAAAACATCCTGAAGGAGACGACGCCTGATCCGTCTCTGATTATCAATTCTAATTTTGGTTAAGGCCGCGCCCCCGCTGGCGGGTACGGGCGTTGTTACTTGAAGAGTAATTGTTACCTGAAGGGTATTCGCTACCAGAAGGGCATTCTGTTAGGTGTAATCTAAATTCTTTGGCTGCTTTAACTCCAGCAGTGATTTCGTCGTCAGGTTTGGAAAGGAGGTAATGCAATGTTAAAATTTCCAAAAAAATCTGAGTATACAGTTTATGTTGTTTTTTGTTTGTTTATGTTTATGGACTGATTTCTATTAATTTTGGTTTGTAGTACCTACTTTTTTAGCTAGAACATTGGTGCATCGTAAAAATGACAAAAATCTATATCGACGGCGACAATTTTAGTTTTTAGACTGATTTCGAAGAAATTCGGTTTGTAACACTAATTTAACAAGAAAATGAGAAGAAAAATGTATTGTCATTCAAAAGTTTGTGCTGAAATCTAACTTTCTTATTTCCCTATATCCAAATCCAGAACTCTGGAATTCTAAATACCAGCGTTCTACAGTCCTCCTCAGACATGGTGCTTCATTGTTCAAGACATAATTATCTGAGCTCTTCGAAATACTGAAGCAAAGTTAGACCAACTTCTTAGGACTTTTTTATTTATTTTTGTTCTAAAATTGTGTTGTAAAACCGAGTTTCATCAAAATCAGAACATAAACAAAATGTTAGATGTCAACTTAGATATTTGTGAACTTAGATATTTTTACATTGCTTTATACTTTTCTTCCCAAAATAGTGACGAGTTCCATCGGAATCCGTTCATAAACTGAAAAGTTGGCTCTCATCTTCGATTTTTGACAATTTCGATATTCCATTCGAATTTTCTTTGTCAAAATAGTCTTACAAACCAAGTTTCATCTAAATCAGCTTATAAACATAAAAGTTAGCCATCGTCTTGATTTTTTTTCAATTTTGAAGTTGCATTCTAATTCCCTTGACAAAATAGTGTTCCAAATCGAGTTCCATCGAAATCAGTCTATAAACAAAAAAGTTAGCCACAATCTTGGATTTTTGTAATTTTGACATTGCATTCTAATTTGCTTGCCAAAATAGTGTAACAAACCGAGTTTCATCGAAATCTATTCATAAACAAAAAAGTTAGCCCCATCTTGGTTTTTGTCAATTTTGACATTAGATTCTAATTTCTCTGTAAATATAGTGTTTTAAACCAAGTTTGAACTAAATCACTCTATAAATAAAATAGTAAGCCACCATCTTGAATTTTTAATTTTTTTTACATAGCATTCTAATTTCCTACTCAAAATAGTGTCACGAACCGAGTTTCATCGAAATCAATGTATAAACAAAAAAGTTGGCCGCCATCTTGGATTTTTGTAAATTTTTACATTTCATCCTAATTTCCTTGTCAAAATAGTGTCACAAACCGAGTTTCATCGAAATCGATCTATAAACAAAAAAGTTGAATTTTTGTTAATTTTGACATTGCATTCTAATTCCCTCGACAAAATTGTGTTACAAACAGAGTTTTATTGAAATAAGTCTTTAAACAAACAATTTGGCCCCCATCTTGGATTTTTGTCAATTTTGACAATACATTGTAATTTCCTTGCGAAAATAGTGTTATAAACCAAGTTTAATCTAAATCACTCTATAAACAAAAAAGTTAACCACCATCTTGAATTTTTGACAATTTTGACATTGCATTCTCTCTCTCTCTCACACAAAACAAGAACTCTCACACAGAACAAACCAAGTTTCATCAAAATCAGTTCATAAACAAGCAAGTTAGCTGTCATCTTGGATTTTTTTAGATTTTGGCATTCTATTCTAACTTCTGTGCTAAAATAATGTTTCAAACTGAGATTCACTTAAATCGGTCCATAAACAGAAAAGTTGACCGCCATCTTGGATTTTTGATAATTTTCACATAGTATTCTAATTTCCTTGTCAAAATAGTGTCACAAACCGAGTTTCATCGAAATCAGTCTATAAACTAAAAAGTTGGCCGCCATCTTGGATTTTTGTAAATTTCTTTATTGCATTCTATTTTCCTTGCCAAAATAGTGCTACAAACCGAGTTTCATCGAAATCGGCGCATAAACAAACAAAATAATGCTAGGACAAATTATTGAATTCAATATACCCACTGATTTGGGTAGATATGGGTATTTACCGGGTAGATACGGGTATTTACCGGGTGGTTGGGTAAATACCTGGGTACGTGCCCATCTCTGGTCTCTGCCTCCATGTCCATAATCTTTATGAATAGTATTTAGCATGGTGAAATACTCTTTTCGGGGTACAATGCGTATCACAGGATCATCAGTACTCTTTCTTTTTAAAACAAGATATTCTTTACTTCCAGTTGTCATTAAATCGTATTTTGATATCCAAAAAATAAGACATAGAAGTCCTGCATTTCGTGTTAGTCATGGACACCCTGGCGTTCTTTAATAACTTCAAATACCTTGGTGATGCATTTCATAATCCTGTGATTTCTCTTCGTATAACTTTTAAAATTTTAATTCACTCTTATCACTCGTATGTGCCTCCATAATTTCTGGCTCTTCAACACTAGTAACGTACATATATTTACTACTTTCTTTCCGAAAAATATCTTGAAACAATCAATAACACAGGTAAGTTGACGCCATATTGAAAACAAAACACACCTAGCGCCGTCGCGGTGGTAAGCTAAACTAATTCAATTAAAAGGCGGCTTTTGAGTCAGCTGTAATGTTGAACGTTTTGAGCGCCTCAAATATTCAATTAAGAAGCTAGACGTGTGATTGAATGGCGATGTTCAGTCAAAGGGCTAGCTGTTTGATTGAACGGCTATTTTAACCAGTTGGCTACGACATATCTACATCATTCATTTCATGAAATAACTGATCTCGAGACAGTGAGTAGCGAGCGAGCGGGCGACGACGGGCGATCGGCCGCCGCCTCCCCCCCGCTACCCGATCATTCACCCGTTTTTGCGCACCACTCCTATGATTTATTTCTTTTATGCACTCGATATTTTTTTGGATATTGTGATAAGTACATAAAAGAGAAAAAAAATATGTAGGTAGGTAATCATTACAATAAATAAAGCAGATAGAGAATTTTTCCACTGCTAGTAAAAATGCAATTTATAAAAATAATATAGTGTAGAATATAGAATTATTATAGAATTCTTCTATTGGAATATTTTTTGGAATTTTGTGCTTTTCGTACGAAATGACAATAAAATCATTTAACAAAAAAAAAAATACTGAGAAATTTTCCAGTGCCAGATACTTAAAAACAGTGCCGGTTTTAGCACTACCAGCGCCCTGGGCGAAATTCATACGGCGCCCCCCTTACCCCTAATTTTGCTCGCGCCTTCTAACTACCAAGCAAACACATTAAAAAAACTGGCCAAGCACGAATTGGATTCGCACTCGAAGGGTTCCGTACCAGCAACCAAAAATAAAACAAGTTCTTACGTTATAGGCAGGCGAATACGTTTACATGGAGCACACTAAAAGTTTTGCACTTCTAGCTAATCGGAACTTCAAATAAGTATTATATTTTTTGAAACAACTTGCAAATCTTCTTAGTTATAAAAAAAAATGGCGGGAAATCATTTATCGATTGTTTTTTATCACAATTGAACTGCCTTTAATTTTGGTTAATTAGGAGAAAAAAAAATGTTTAATTTATTAACAGGTACAAAAATTACCAATTAATAACTAATAGTAACACAATAAGTTATTTATTAACTACGAAAAAAAATCAAGTAGGTATTTTTCTGAAAAATGAAATCGAATATCTATTGTAACTTTACTAGGGTCTTTTATCAAATTATATATTATGTGTCAATATGTATAACTATATTCCTTCAAAAGTTATGAATTAATTAAATTTAGCCATTTTCGTTTTTTGCTTGTCTTGTAAAGTTACCATTTTGGCTTTTACTACAAGTCGTACTTTAAGGGTCGAAATTATGAACGAGAAATGAGCTGCCGAGAGAAAGTCTTTGCCGCCAATTCAGTTTCTTTATGGTCGGGGATTCCCGCGTTGCGGATTGAACGGTGCGAAACGAGTGCGAACCATTTTAGTGTTGCCAACATAATGATTTTCCCTTAAATTTAGGCAATTTACGTATAAATATATAAATGCCGTTCACTAAGGGGCGCCTGCCCCACCTGCCCGCGGCGCCCCTTTGTGCCCGGCGCCCTGGGCGGTCGCCCAACCGCGCCCCACCCTAACGCCGCTACTGCTTAAAAAAAAAACACATTTCATTAAAAAAAGACTGCTAGTAGTTTTACTTTTTTTTGTCTACATTAAAATAATATTTCTTAGGGAAAAACTTTTGACTGAGAATTTTTCCGTATACAGATATTAAGGATTTTAGAATTTAGGTAAAAATACCTAACTTCGGATATAATAAATTTTTGGATCTTTTTGATAAACGTTTATATCATGATACTTACTTTATCAAACTGCAAAGTTTCATCGCCTGAGAATAGTGTGGGGGTCCACTAGCTTCCTTTCCTAGACTATAGGGTTGAACACTGCTTGTTTTTCTTGACCACTTGTTAAGTTTGCAAATAATTACTTAAAGTAAAGCCTGGCCAAATAAATAAAAACCCTGCTCTGGGGGCGTCACATTAATATTTTTACGACTATGGCAACAATTTCTCTTATAAAATTAGTTCCATTAAAATTCCGAAATATGCCGAGGTTTTTTATTTCTTTGGTTGGGCTTTATTAAAACGATTTACTTTGAATATAACAGCATTGAAAGAGACTATATTTCTATCCCCCGTGCTTTGTAGAAGAGAAATATATACCTACTGAGTCCGATTACTTTAATAATAGCTCAAGGTCACGCACGACTACCTGTACTACAAGAGAAGTAGGTAGGAACATTCTTATTTACCAGTTACTACGTTTAAAAAAACCTCAAAACACTAATGATCCAAGTTTTACATAACAATAAAACTTGTATTATTGAGCAGAGACGATGCACAGCATCTGTGAGAGTGCGCCACCTACTTCCGATTCGATTTCCACCAATTAGAGGCCATTTCCTGTGAATATTGGTTGCTAATTTGACTTTGTGTCACCAGAGGACGGCTCGTTCGACCTTACCTCATAAGTCTCTCACCGGGAGCCCTTGAAGGGATGCTGTGCATCGTCTCTGCTCAATAATACAAGTTTTATTGTTATGTAAAACTTGGATCATTATCGGCATGTGACGATGCACAGCATCTGTGAGAGACGTGTTTATATCTCCTGGTGACTAAACGACGCTATGTGATGAGGAATTATGCTTGTGCTGAAGTTCTCTGCAAAATAACTCTTAAACAAATTTATTAGAAAATAATCGGATCATTTGCAAAATTAGTAGACCCGTTTCTTAGAATCATCCTTGCTATGATATTATAGAATGAAAGTTCTTCCTCTCATGATTACTATTCGTGAAAGAAAGGTAGACTATGACGTTGTGTAGTTATTTCATCCGCGAGGTGCGAATAAAAATTTGCAAAATTAATCACAATATAGAGAGGTATGGTTAATAGCTGCGAGAAGCTATTGAGGGTAGAAAAAATTACATTTAGCTATTTATGACTGCATACTCAGTTCTAAAACATTATCTAACCAAGGTAAAATATTTTACTAATCACGTCTAATCATTAAACAGAATCGCCGTCAAGGGTTGCCCCTCAGTTTAGTACCTAATATAATGTGCCCACTTGAAACGTTATTCGAATTCCCATAACTCAACCGCAACGGCAAATTATTAAATGTTTCCAAATGAATATTTTAAGATCGAGTATGATCACCACTGCACCCAGAAATTTAGAGACATTCACTCATAGGGTAGGTATATTGAAACTAAGGTGAAAACAACACATATCTTACATACACACACGACCTAGTACATACTAGCTCGTTATACAAGCGTTTTAACTCAACAACCCTCTAAAGAATTCATACTATACAATATGCATTCATGTACCTACATATAATATCAGCAACGAATATTACGCATATTGAATTTTACGGACGAACGAGGTTACGCCCAACAAATTCCAGTTATAAAACAATGTGGATGAAGCGAAAGAAGTGTCTCTACCCACCCCTCGGGGAAAGACACGCGACTGTATGTATATATGTATGTATAACAGCTGCAAACTTACTAAAGTATGACAAAGAACGGTAATTTATTTTCGCGAATAACATTAACTTGTAAGTATGTATGAGAATTTTATTAAGGTAAATTATAACATTACTTGGTAAGATGAGGGTAAATAGACAATTGGTTGTTGGTTTGCTTAATTACTTAGCAGATATAGGGTCGGGTGGTCGACAATGAACCACAAAAAGTTTGAACACATATTACTTCTCAACGTTACTATATAGGTTTATTTTTTTTTGTGTATTTGGTTGGTGGATTATTAACGAATTAAATTTTGTAACAACAGACGCCATTTGATTCTGTAAAATAAAGTTATCGTTTTTTTTTTAAAAAGTGAGCTTTGGTTCACTGTGCACTACCCAGGCGGGTACAATGAACCGGGGGGGTGGGATACATTGAACCACCAAGGAGTATACATTGAACCAGGTCGTATACATTGAACCAGGATCCAAGATACATATTTTGATGGAATTAATTTGTGCAAAAACCACGGTACCTATACTATTAAAACTATTGGAAACGTATATACCCTTTATTGAGGAACCAAAAACTCCAAGAACTCAAACTACTTAAAATTATAAATAAAATGCTTTGACTACTACGAAATGTCATGAAATGAAAAAAGAAATATTTCTGGTTGTTTCCGGGACTTAGATTACAAGAATTGTCCGTTTAAATGTTATTAGGTAGGTAGATAAGAAAGGTAGTCATATAAAAACTAAGTACGCAAGAGGAGTCGGATACATTGAACCACTATGTAGGCTACATTGAACCATGGTTCATTGTTGCCGTCTCGATTTTGGTTCAATGTAGCCGTACTACCTTTTTATACTTTTAAGGTTATGTGGCTCGTGTGCTAGGTGTGTGATTGATACACAAATACTTTCAAAACAAGCGTAATACAACACATAAACTAATGAGCATTTGAATAATATATCAAATATAACATAAACAGAGTAGTTTAAAAAAGTTCTCACTCGATATTTTTACGTTTTTCACCACTAATTTATAAAAACACTGCTCACGTGTGCACGCAAAAATGTAGCTTGCCGGCGACTGGGAAGAGGGAAGCGGGGTGTGCAACGGTCTTGTACGTGTAGGTGTGACAGTTTGGCAACATCGCGTTCTTTAGATACCTAGGGTGGCTCATTGTTGCCGTCTGGCTCACTGTCGACCACCCGACCCTACCTTGAATTCATATTCTTAACAACAACAGTTTCAACCGAATTATAATTTACCGTTCCAAGACTAGAAGGTATCCGGTAGTTATAGCTGTATTTTCGGTAGGCTGACTACCATATTATGGGTTCTTAGACTGCGCCCTCCCCTTCTTTTTCTTGCGAAGAAAGAATCTATGGGGAGTGGTCTAGGCACCAAAGGAAATTGTAATTTAAACTTGGTTACCTTTCAGTTGTAATTTTAGAATTGTTTACTACCAGTGACACACGGGTGTGGTGTGATGCCATTTGTTTTGAGCTGCGGTATCTGGGCTCCGACTTTCATTTCCGCCAAAGCTGTTGACTGTAGAAAGACCTGAAAGTACTATTTATATCTACATTATTAAAACACTGGCAAGTGATGTTACTACGCATACCCGAAGGCCTGTAAGTATCCCAGCTGCCGGCCATACTACTGCTGGAACTTTGCCTCGAGTCACCACACTTGGGTCAATGTTGGTTACCGCGCATCACATGCCACACAATAATAAATGCATCTTTGACGAACTAAATTGTTAAGTAAAATCGAGCTACGAGGCGTAGTATAATCTGTTGCGATTAATGAAGTACTAAATTGTAATGTAAGCAGATTGCATAGTGTTTTGGAGACAAGCACTGAATGGATGTTATTCTCTGAAACATTACCTTACATCAATAACAGTTCGACCTGTTCTTTTCTTCTGTGTCGGTAGTGTAATCGAGCGTCACGATACGCTCTATAAAAATCCTTGCTTGAAGGTGAAAATAGGACCCCTATTAGAAGCGTAGTGCTGGCTATCACAGAAGCGGAGACATTACCTGACGTCACTAATGGTTATTATACCAGAGAAGACTGGTGCGATTCGCACGCAGGCAGACCACAGAAATCCTTGGTTGAAGATATGTCAGACGCCGCTGTTGTTGTACAGTGTTGAAGGCAAGCACTGGCTAAAGGATAATGAAGATTATATTCCCCGAAATCAAAAATGGCATGTCCTTGGGTACAGGCGAGCGAAACTGCCATGTTAAGCTTGAAAAGCAGCCAAAAGAAAATTTATGTGGGATTAAGACGCCGCTAGGTTGTACATGATTGAAGTGAGCCAATCTCTGGCTGAATTTTGGTGGGATACGTTCCCTTAAGTCAAATGCGATTATCCTATGGTATAGACGGGGCTGCCGCGTAACGCCAGGAGGCAACCTACGTAAATCTTTGGTTGAAGATGTAAAAAATAGGACGCCGCTATATTGCAGTGTTGATAAGAAGCAAGCACTGGTGGGGGTTCATGACAGACATCTGACGTCATATTTAGACATCACTAATTGGCATACGCTGCCAGATAAGCCTGAAAACTGCCCGATACGCTCGAAGACAGCCCCCGAACAGGAAATTGCGTAGTGTTGCTGAGAGGCAAGCACTAGCCGAGGGTTAATGATAGACACATCCCCTGACGTCATTTCAAGAAAGACATCAGGTTGGCCTACGCAGCCAGACGGAACTATCACTGTTCTACCGATACGCTCGGAAACAGCCCCCATGTATCAATTATTTCATGATAGTAACGGATTCACTCAACTTGATTAAACTTGCGGTTTGACAAACTTCACTTCTCTCTGCATATAACGCCAAAATGTGCTTAATGCAGAGCACAATCACATTTTTATTTCACCTGTGTATCTCACGACTCTGAATTACATTCCTGTTTACGTCCTCAATTAGAGTTAGAAGATGTATACATTGCCCTAAAACGTTTGAAACCCAAGATGTCAGCTGGGCCAGACCAAATACCACCGTACTTTGTTAAAGATTGCTCATCAATCCTAGCTGGTCCTCTACACCATATATAACTTATGTTTAGTTACACAAACATATCCTGTACAGTGGAAAGTCACGCGAGTGATACCAGTGCCAAAAAACGGTTCGGGATCCGATATAACACAGCATGGGCCAGTAGCTATACCATCCACTTTTGCTAAAGGTTTTGAGTCAATTTTGCATAAGAATATTTCTACACAAATAGGTACACGTCTTTCTGACTCTCAACATGGTTTCCGTCCGGGTCGCGGAACAAACACAAATCTGTTGAACTTTGTACAAACTGCTTCCTGTGCTCTAGATGCCAGAGTTGGTGGTCAGTTGGACGTGGCATATTTAGATTTTCGTAAAGCGTTTGATACGGTCAACAATGATATATTGCTACAAAAATTAGCAAATTTCGGTTTCACACCAAGCTTACTTAAATTTTTGGCTAGTTATTTACGGGGTCGTCGACAGTACGTGGACTATGCAGGATTTATTTCTAAAACATACTTTACTAATTCAGGGGTAAGTCAGGGAAGTACTTTGGGGCCTTTAGAATTTATCATAATGATCAATGATCTACCAGACGTCGTGCGGGATTCAAGTTGTTTATTGTTCGCGGACGACCTTAAATTATTTACAGCTGTCAACGATATTACAGATTGCGAAAGTTTGCAGAGGGACATAAATGCAGTAATAGAGTGGAGTCAGCGAAATAAGTTAGAATTTAATATCTCGAAATGCAAACTGATGTCAATTACCCGAGCACAGCAACCATATCTTTATACGTATAAAATTAAAGACACTGCTTTAGAAAGGGTTACCACGATGAAGGATTTAGGAGTACAAATGACGGAACAACTTACATTTAAAGACCATATAATTAAGATATGTAAAAGAGCTTTTAGGAATCTAGGGTTTGTTCTACGCCAAACTAGGGAACTAAACAATATATCAGCATTAAAATCGTTATTTAATGCTTTAGTTAGGAGTCAGTTGGAGAGTTGCTCTATTATATGGAACCCTCAAGAAGATAAATATAAATTAATGCTAGAAAAAATACAAAATAAATTTTTAAGACACATATATCTTAAACAATATGGGGTCTATCCTTCCTTTCCAAATATATACCCGACACTTTTTTTATTAGGTATGGTTGGATACTACAGACTAGAGGTCAGAAGAAAATTAGCCCTCACTTTGTATATATTTGAGGTTTTCCGTGGTAGACAAAATAACCCGTCGTTATTAGAAGCCATCAAAATACAGGTACCTGATCTGCGACTGCGTCGTGGACCGCGGTATCAGGCATTTGCTCTGCCGGAATGCCGATCCAATATTTTAAAATCGTCACCATTATACGTAGCACTGAAAACGCTTAATGAGGTCTCGGCAGAACTTGATTTGTTTCATTGTACAGTGTCTGAATTCATAAAAGTCACGTTAAAGCATGTGTCTAGTGTAAGTAGTTAGTAGTAAATAATTTGTTGTTAGTAAATGTTTGGTAATATTAACATTATAAGAAATAAGTAAGTAGTAAAAAACTTGATCTCATTTGTAAATAGATTAGTAGTAGTCCATATCAATTTAGGTATAAAGAAATGTTTTACATTGTCAATTTTAGGTACTAACCTGTAAGACTATTGTAATTGTAAAATTAGTATAAATAAAAGAATAAATAAATAAATAAAAAAATAAAATAAATAAACGTTGTATGTGTAACGCAACGTGTGATAAATAAATAATTTTCTTTCTTTGTTAATCGCCTTGTGTTGAAGTGCAATGTATCCAGCCAATCCGAGAGGCGGCCGATAGTTTGCTTTGCTGTCGTCGCTTGTGAAAATATCTCTAGACGTCAGGCGGTAGATACAGTTCGGGCACGGTCGATCATCTACTCGAATGGAGGGTAGTACAGATTTTGTGCTAAGTAAAAATTTAAATTCACCAACACGCCATATACGGAAACAAAACATAGTGAATCACCACGACCAGCCGTGTAGTTAACTGTCTAGAATTTAACCAATACAGATCTTCCTGAGTGTGGTGAGATGAGACCACATTATTTACATACATTACACACATTTATAGACCACATACATTACACAGAAAAAGGGAGCAGCTTGTATTTGATTTATTGAAAAATATATTCCATCGAAATATTATTTATTACAATGCATTCCGTGCTTCGGAAGGCATGTAAAACCGTTGGTCTCGGCTACTATTTGCGGATGTGGCCAATATAGGAGCCGTGTCGGAAGCCAAGTCGGCCCAACAATTCCGACACCATGGTTTCTGAGATAGGTTGACCTTTACTCGATAAGAAGAATGCATTGAGGATACAGTTACTTTAATAAAGAGGCTTAACGATATTCACGTGACGGGTTGTAAAAGCTCAATAACTGCTAAATTAAAAATTTAACCCTTAGGTACCTACTCAAGTCTTTCTATGAAGTATTTTTTTGTAGATCAGCTTGAGGCCACTTTGAGAAAAAGCTAGGTGACCATTATATAAGCCATTGTATGCAGGATAAGACTTCATTATTGTCAGGTGTACGTAATCAGTTGACAAGTTTGTATGTAATGTTTTAAAACGGGAAAATCCATTTTTCTTAAGTAAAAATTACGACCTGGGCGAAGCCGCAGGGTGAACACCCAGTTTGGATTAATTTAGACAATATTGGTTCTAGCGATAACATGAACAGATAGTGGAGCAAACAACAACGGCTTAGATAATGGTAGGTAATGGTAGGTGCATTCCCGTAATCATATCTAGACGGGCCTGCGGAGCCCTTAACCCTTATAAGCAACTTCGATACGCTCGAAAACATTCTCCTGTGAGTCATTGTCACAGCTAACAACCGAGTTATTCAGTTTCGGCTTAGGTAATGGTAGGGTAGGTGCATTCCCACAATCATATCGAGATGGGCTTGCGGAGCCCTTAACACTTCGATACGCTCGAAAACATTCTCCTCTGAGTCGTCGCAGCTAACGAACGACTTATTCAAACAAAAGCAAAGTTGGAAGTACTCACGTGAAATTGAAGCTGTTACCTTCTAAGATACTCGTTTTTGTAGCAAAAGCGAACATCATGACATGAAAAAGACTAATTTTCACTTAGGTATTTCACGGTAATGAGCAACGAATTTAAAATACGCTTCTAAATCCGTTAAAATAATTTAAAATTTTTATAAAAAAATTCCATTACACTGTCACTAATTTCTTGAATTAAGAAAAATAAATAAATTTAGACTAATATTTAGAATACGCTTCTAAATGCAAAATATAAAATTTAAAATAAAATATTTTTTACAAAAAATAATTTTAAATTTTGACAGACTTTAAACTGAGATCTTGTTAGATTGGAAGTTAACGACGCTATGAGGTAAGGTCGAACGAGCCGTCCTCTGGTGACACAAAGTCAAATTAGCAACCAATATTCACAGGAAATGGCCTCTAATTGGTGGAAATCGAATCGGAAGTAGGTGGCGCACTCTCACAGATGCTGTGCATCGTCACATGCCGATAATACACAAATTGTAAAGAATAATCTTAATCTAGTTTCCTACTTACCTCACTGACACACTTGGTGATTCAAAAAATATTAATTTCTTGATTAATTTAAACATCCATACGCGGAACAATCTCTCATGTTATTTGGCATTGCTTTTATTATTTGTTTCTCTAAATCACGCAAAAAAATATTTAATTTTTTATTTTACGCCCGTTCGAGAGAGTGCCACAAGTCCACAACCCTGGCTGTTGCAGCCCGAAGTAACCAGAGATTTCGAAGCGCGCCAAAATGACACTTTTGTATGGAGTTACCTACACTACGGTATACGGTGGCCCAGCCCAAGAAACATTTCACCAATGTTGGTTGGGACATTTGCAGGATGAATCACGAAAGATGAATCCTATTTACCTAGTACGTCTACATGGTGGAAAAGATTCAAAATAAATTTTTGAGGCATATTTACTTTAAGGAATAGGTATGGCTTTTACCCTGGATATCCAACGGTATACCGTATACCCTACTCTATTTTTGTTAGGTATTATTGCGGGTAACGTCAGCAGAGTGCGAGTGTAGGGGGTGGCAAAGACAAACACTGGTTGAAATTCACAATGGCACTGTATTATTGTTTCATTATAATATCGACATTGTATCGTCTATTAATTATTAATTACTCACTTAATATCTTGGAAATAAAATTTGCTGTGTCACATCATGGCAGGCTAGAGACGAAAGGGGACGAGCAACAGTGTTGCAACTTTATAAAAAACATTTTTATAAAAAGCGCATTCACACTCTCGTAAAAGATTTGTAAAGCATACTCCACATTATCGCTAACACTTCCCCTTATGCTTTACAAACCTTGTAGCTCTACATTTATACAGCTCTACAAAATATAATTTCTGACTCTATTAACAGAACAAAATATGTCATGAATAACAAATTCAATCTCACAAAAAACAATAAGTATCACAACATTTCGAATATAATATCAGTCCAAGAATTAAATTAAAATATTATAATTATAGATTGTATTAATTACTTAGTCATAATAATATTCATGCACTCAATACATTTATTATGCTTGACTCTACTCAATGGCTTAGTGAGCACGTCCGCTATCATATCTTCTGTTGACAAATATTCAACTTTAGCAAAACCATTCCTTATCAAATCTTTAACATTTATTGTATTTAAGCCCAGTTAACAACAAAACCTGTATACCATTTACGGTCTACTAGATCATTACCCCAATCTGCGTCACAGAAAGCAGACAAAGTTAAATCATTACTCTTATAAAAACATAAGGAATAATTTAATGTTCCTGCCAAATATCTCAGAACACGCTTGGCGGCTAACCAATGATCTCTACCATAAGCATGATTAAACTGACTCAGCTGACTGCATACAAAAGTGATGTCTGGCCTAGTGCACACTGAAAGATACATCAAACTGCCTAACAGTTCTCTATATTGGTAAGTGTCATCATCTAAGCAAGAGTCGGTTTTTCTAATTACAATTTAACATCATAGGTGTACATATACTTTTACAATTCGACATACCAAAACACTTTAGTAGCCTTCTAATGTACTCCGCTTGATTTAATTTCAATAGACCCTTAGCTCTATCACGTATTACATTCATACTTAAACAGTTAGATAAAATACCTAAGTTTTTCTACATTAAAATCTTTCTCTAGCAGACTGATCAGCTTGTCTATACAAGTAGTATCGTTGCTAAAGATGTAAAAATCATCAAGATTTATAGCAATTATAGATAGAGTTTTATCGGATCTACCGAAATAAACACACGGTTTATACTTTACTCTGTATAAAGCCATTATTTGTCAACAATTCATGTACTTTAAGGTTCCATACTCTACTAGCTTATTTTAGACCGTACAAACTTTTAAGTAATAGGCAAACTTTAGTCTTATCTCTACAAAATCCCTCGGGTTGTTCCATAAAAATTAGCTCATTAAGGTTCCCATTAAGAAAAGCATTAGATACATCAATGTGATTTATGTCCATGTCAAGGTCATTCGCCAGTGCAAATAATATTCGCATGGTGGAATGTCTAACGACTGGAGAAAAAGTGTCACTATAATCCTCACCTTTTCGTTGTGAAAACCCACGTGCAACTAAACGAGCCTTGTACCTATCCTTACCCGAATTCTGATCTTTGACTTTATAAACCCATTTACACTTAACGACATTAACATCTTTGGGACGGTCTACTAATTTCCAAACCTTGTTGTCAATAAGAGCGGCATACTCTCTCTCCATGGCTAACTGCCAGTCCTCTCTGCTCTGTGATGCCATCGCCTCCTGATATGATAGGGGCTCATATTCCCCATTCACAAAGAAGTTTAAGTCAAAATCATAATCACCATACCTTGTAGGCATGTTACCTCTTGTACTCCTGACAGGTCGCGACCGTGGCGGCGGGACGGGGGACACCGCGTCGACGCCCTCACTGTCGCTACACGACTGGAAATCGTCGGCAGGACTGCTGGCCTGCGACTCCAATATGGGGCTCACATTTGTGCCCTCTCCAAAAGATTCAGCAACTGGGGATGCAGCCTGACCACTGGGGGCCTCAGTCCCATGGCAGGGATCCACCTCTGAAATCTGAAAATCAGGAATAAGATTAATATTCTGACTATCACCATTATTACTATTATCACAGGGACTTGGACTTAAATTAGAAATATTATTGTCAGAAATTATTACTTGGTCATTATTATTTAAAAATTGTATATTTTCATTCAATAAAATATTTGAATTTAAATTATTATTTTGTAAAATATTAGAATTTAATTGTATAAAATTCTTCTCATTTTCAATAAAATGTACTGATCTAGAATGAATAACTTTCATTGGATTCTGAGGATCAATAAGTCTGTAACCTTTGGATTGCTCACAGTAACCGATGAATATCAATTCCCTTGATTTTACATCAAATTTACGCTGGTTACAATCTGGTATATGTGTAAAGGCTTTACACCCAAACACCCTTAAATGGCTTAGGTCGACCTTGAAACCTGTCCATTTTTCCTCAGGTGTTGCGCCGGACACTGCGATAGTAGGGGACCCTTTTTTTTTTTTTTTTTTTTTAATATATTGCTGTCATTACAGCTCCTCCCTTAAAACGCACGCCCAAGCCAGCATTAGCTAGCCGGACACTGCAATAGTAGGGGACCTATTTTTTAAATATATTGCTGTCATTACAGCTTCTCCCCAAAAACGCACGCCCAAGCCAACATTAGCTAGCATACAGCGCGCCTTTACCACCAACGTCCTGTTTAAACGCTCAGCAATTCCATGATCAGTTAAATATATATATATTTTTTAAATATATTACTACAGTACTCGCCACCGCCGTCACTTCTGAGGCACTTAATTGGTAGGCCAGTCTGTTTTTCAATTAAATTTTTAAATTCAATAAAACGTGACATTACTTCGTTCTTAGTTTTAAGTAAAAATCCAAACGTCTTACGAGTAAAATCATCCGTAAATGTCACAAAATAACGAGAACCTCCCCAAGTTCTCTCTTCTATAGGCCCGCAAACGTCGGAGTGGACTAACTCAAGTGGCTGCTTCGCCCTATACGATTCTCCCTTTGGAAAACTTGCAACGACTTGCTTCCCCTTAATACATGCCTCACAATCCCCTAAATGGGTGCCCTGCCTGCAGATATCTAAGCCAGTAAGTTTAGATAATTCACACATACCTTTTTCACTTAGATGTCCTAGCCTCCGATGCCAAGTCTCCGTTGAGACAGAGGTAGCAGCACGTGCACGTTGTTGCTCCTCAGATACAGCAACCGATGAGGCAGCGGACATTGAGAGTGTGCCTTGAGCAGCACAGGATACAGCATCTTGAATCTGTGGAACAAGTCTAGCAATAGCCACGCAGTCCAAAATAAAAACACCACCCCTATTTGTAGCAGTAATAATGCTACAGCCCTTACCATCTTGAATGTGACACACATTTTGATCAAAGACAACTTTATAACCTTTTTGCACCAACCTACTGACGGATAACAAATTCGTGGACAACCTTGGGACATACATCACATTTTCTATAGTAATAATATGATTTTTATTATCATTTAACATTACTTGAACAGACCCGAGACCTTTACATTGCAATGTCTCATTATTAGCTACAGTTACAGTACTAGAATGTTTATTATCCAAAAGTACAAACCAGTCTTCGCGTTTCATCATATGGTTAGTACATCCTGAGTCCACAATAATGTCATCCGACGTGTAGGCAGCTAGGGCAGCTGACATCAAAACCGCTTGCTCCTTTTGCTTGCTTCTTAAATCGTTTTTAAGTTTAAAACACTTGTTCTTTATGTGGCCTGCCTTCTGACAATACCGACATATCACTGCCTTCTTCGTATTCCTAGTAACAAAAGCTGTGTTCATACTGGCGGCTGTCCTATCATTGTTATTCCTTCTGTAGTCCTCTTGAAGGAGTCTGGCTCGGACGGTCTCGCTTGTGAGATTTTCAGCTATGTTGGCCGATTCAAGGCTGGATACAACCACGTCATACTCCTGTGGTAGACCACTCAGTAGCAGTTCAGCGACTTCCTTATCTTCAATGGTTCTGCCAATATCAGCTAGTTGTTGCACCAACATTGATATACCCTCAATATATTCAGCCATAGATCCATAGTCTGTGTAGCTAGCTCTGTGAAGTTTCCTCAGCAGCAGCACACGACGGAAAAGACCTTTGTCCTCGTATATCTCCTGAAGACTAGTCCAGGCCTGCTTAGCCGTTGCAGCATTGCGAAGATATTGAATGCAGGTTGGCCGAACGGACAAACAAATTTTAGCCAGCGCCCGCTTGTCATGCGCCGCATCTTTATCTGTGCCTTCTATGCATCCCCACAAACCTTCCAGAGTGAGGTAATGTTGCATATAGTACTTCCAATTTAGATAAGTACTGACGTCACCCAATTTGTCAAATGAAAACGTGGCATGAGGCCCTTGCCCGTTTTCGGTGCCCATTGTTTTAGATTACCAGTGTTGTCTGATCTTCGAAATGTTGTGGATTATATAGTTCCAGCAACCCCCTCGACTTCCAATAAGGTCCACGTATGCGTTGACCACGCAACGTGCCAAAATCTCGCTGGGACGATAACCTATTGCGGGTAACGTCAGCAGAGTGCGAGTGTAGGGGGTGGCAAAGACAAACACTGGTTGAAATTCACAATGGCACTGTATTATTGTTTCATTATAATATCGACATTGTATCGTCTATTAATTATTAATTACTCACTTAATATCTTGGAAATAAAATTTGCTGTGTCACATCATGGCAGGCTAGAGACGAAAGGGGACGAGCAACAGTGTTGCAACTTTATAAAAAACATTTTTATAAAAAGCGCATTCACACTCTCGTAAAAGATTTGTAAAGCATACTCCACATTATCGCTAACAGGTATGACAGGTTATTTTACTCTTGAAGTAAGGAGAAAGATGGCATTGGTTATTTATATTTTTAAGGTTTTAAGAGGAATAGTTGGGAATCCAAAAATATTAGAAGTGATTTGGTTGCGTATTCCAAACTTGAGATTGCGTCGTAGACCTGAAGTGTTTGCGTTGCCGGTATGCAGAACAAATATGTTAAGGTCTGCTCCAGTCAGCACGGCTCTACAAATAATTAATAATATGTGCGAAGTTGATTTATTTCATTGCTCATTGGCAGAATTCACGAAAGCAGTTTTAAAACATTTATGTAAGTAATATATATTATAACATTGTAATTGTTAGCGTTTTTAAATTTTTATAGCTTTGTTATTGGTGTAAGAGATTTAAAAATTGTGAGTGTATTTTATTTAATTTGTGGTATTTTATGGAACTTGTATAGCGTTATCGTCTTGGGAGCAATCCTGTAATGGTAACGTTTAGAAATGTTGTACATAAATAAATAAATAAATAAATATTTCGAATTTAATTTAAGACCGGCGTACCACCTGCCTTCTGAACCTCAGCAGTTATTCCAACATCACCCGGTGTCTTAGTACAAAAGTATATTTCAATTGTTGTATTTTAACTGTTTGAGAGGTTTCTTAATCTCGCTTCTACAGGCTAACGTCCAGGATTTCTTTGGTATAGTGCCAGGTTAGCCTAGTTCAGACTGAGTCCAGTCGGGTGCAGCTTCGCTGACAGATGTCCGTGTTGTCGTGTACCTACAGCTGTCCCTAGAACTCTTCGATTTCTTCTAGTATTAGCTCAGGTGTGCTAAGGCTTAGACGTCACAGTTCTACCATCCGCAGAACATTACCGCTCGACATTACGCTCAATGGCCTTTTTTAAATACGATCCGTATTAAATTGGCTAAGGTCGCGAGTCAGACTTTGAGATAGGTAAGTCTATTTAGCCGGTAGCTGGAAGCATTATCTGTCTGCAGATTGCAGAACCACTCGGTGATCGCTTCCAGTTTTGAATACATCAAGATGATCACAGAGACATCATCGAATACCTATCTGACTTGCTTCTTGTCGACAAGATGAAGTCTATCTTATTTTTGGCCTTGTCGTTACCATGTGCTGCTTTTTAACTTCTCCGTACCATAAATCGAAATCCGTCCAGTATTATTATATTTCCGTGTGATACCTAAAGCCGCGCACGTACCCACAGACGCGGGAGAGGGGCTGCGAGACGGAATTCGAATTTATATGCAGCCTGTTACATAGATTGCGCGCCCGATTTCTATGGGACAGATCACAGACTGCATAATTATAATCTCGGATTCAGTCCCGCAGTCCACTCTTTCCCGCGTCTTTGGGTACGCGGCTTAGTTACGATCCATTCTACTGTTCTAGAATGAACCAATACATGTATAGATAGGTACCTACCGTACGATATTGGGTGGGTACCCAGTACCCACAATATCGTTGTTTCTTTCTTTATTTCAATATTCACCGTTCGTTACTACTACGTTCGTTAGTAACTTCATCCGCCTCCACATTGCCGGACAAAAATGTTTTTTTTTATTGTGGAGGCGTCCCAGCCGGGGGCGTACCGGAATGGGGGAGTAACACACGTGGCAGCAGTAGCGGAGGCTTCTCAGTCGAGTATCCAATCGCATGAGCTGGCTTCTGAACCAGGAGATTATAATGTATAAGAAAAGATTTTTATATTATGATAACGTAATTATATTTCGAGAATTGGACAATATTACACGTAGTAGCCCGGCCCACGGCCGTCTTGTCTTATTTTTGTGATACATTTAAATATTAATTTTTCATTTTGGCTAATCCATGGCATGGCCACTAAGGTTGGATTAGTTTTGGTGTCAATAAAGAATATTTGTTTGTTTTTTTGTTTGTTGAAGCTACGCGCGAGCCATGAGGTTCGCCCTTAACACGTCTTACCTTATTTAATTACGAATTAGAATTTTATGTATACAGGGTGTCCCACGGCTATGCCACATGGAGGGAAAGTACCTTAAATATTGTAGTTAGAACATTTTACTGAAATAAGACTTTATTTTATTTCTAAAAACTATTAAAACTGCATTCATATTTTTTTAATAATTACATGGTTAAACCGGGGGTATCGAACCCGCTACACGAGAAAAAAAAACAACCTGTAGTTTTATCATACCAATCGAAAGGCTTCATCATAAGGATTATTTTTTTCTGCGACTTTTTATTCTACAGCGTCATTTTGAGCATTTGATATAGGTAATTGATAAATTTTGTATTAAAAAATGTTAGCAAAAAATAACCCTTATGATGAAGCCTTTCGATCGGTATGATAAAACTAAAGGATATTTTTTTTCTCGTATAGCGGGTTCGATTCCCGGTTCAACCATGTAATTATTAAAAAATGTATGAATGCAATTTTAATAGTTTTTAGAAATAAAATAAAGTCTTCTTTCAGTAAAATGTTCTATTTACAATATTTAGGGTACTTTCCCTCCATGTGGCATAGCCATGGGACACACTGTATAGTTGAAATATAGTTGAAAATCTCAAAACTATCACAATGATTTATCCATAGCTAGGTACCTGCCAAAGGAAAAAATATTAAATAACACTTATTTACACGGACTTGACAATAGCTGACTGCTGGTAACAGTTGTATGTAAATTAATTAAATAAATAAATAAAAATGCAATTCTTAAATAGTAAGTAGGTACTTTCTAAACTTAACAGTGCCTACAGTATAAGTATAGTTGATTCTAAGACTATGAAGAATAAAACGTAGTTACCATACAAACAGTAAGAATAAATAGCTAAGGAGATTAGACGAGTGCGTAACCCCAGCCAGAAAATGTCGAAAAGTACAATAGATAATTAGATATAGGTACGGCTTCTGTAAATGTTAAGCAGGTTTTAGAATTTGGTAAAACGATAGTTTTTTAATTATTTGGTAAAAATAGTTCCGGCTGGAGTAACGATACTCTAAACGTCTTTGGTTTCTAACGGGTATGTTGAAATAATTATTATCTAAATATTTCGTCATAACTTTCAATTACGTATTGAATACAATGAAACTTCACTTACCATTTATAGACAGTAATTACCTATACGTATACTCGTAGTAACGTTTCAAGTTAGTCTTTGGAGCTAATTTTGGAAGTACTAGTTCCTATTGAAACATATTTCTGTTTTCTAACATAACTTCAAAACGGTGCATTATGGAGGATTCTTGTATTGCTTACCGAATTATAACTAATTAGCCAAATGTCTTGTACAAAAATTACAATCATCTAGTAAAATCTAGTTAATCGATTCCGAGATACAGCAATCGTGCAAACGTTAATCCAACAGGATTTTAAATATCTTCGGAACTATAGCAGATACAAACATAAACTAACTTGTAACATTTATACCAAATTTTTACCTAATTATTTAGATAATAATTATTTCAACATACCCGTTAGAAAGCAAAAGATCTGGCTGGAGTATCGTTACTCCAGCCGGAACTGTTTTTATTAAATCATTAAAAAACTATCGCTTTACCAAATTCTAAAACCTGCTTAACATTTACACAAGCCGTATATTTAATTATATATTGTAATAGAATGACAATTTTCGACATTTTCTGGCTGGAATAACGCACTCAGATTAGACAACCCACAAATGGTTGAACATTCAGACAATAATAACAGTAAATAATAAAGTATGCCCTAATAATATATCAAAGCTATTTCTTCGGCAGCATCTATATACCTTATCAAGTGGAATGTTTACAGAAGGATTGCTAGCTGACATGACACCACCAGTAATATAATGAGTGTAATATCAAGCACGACATGAATCAAACGATCAAACCCATATGTAGTGCTATGCTAAAAAAGCGGAAATCGATATACAATATACATCCTCTGTAGCATGAAGTGCCTTCCTAGCATGACCATTGACAAATTACGAGACCCATGCACGCACGAGAAAAATATGTCTCTCAAGCTTGAACGGTAATGCTAGGGGTGATTAAAAGAGTTTATCTTATACAAAAAGTCAAAAAGCTGCAAGAAATACGCATGACAAAACTGTCATAACACACGTGAAGGGGGGCCAGATTAGCCGTTTAGTACATAGGGTAGGTACTTAAGATGTAAACAGTAATTTTGACCCGCGGTTCCTAAAATCACTACATAGTATAAAACAAAGTCGCTTTCTCTGTTCCTATGTCCCTCCCTATGTCCCTTTGTACGCTTAAATCTTTAACACTATGCAACGGATTATGATGCGGTTTTTTTTTAATAGATAGTTTTTCAAGAGGAAGGTTTATAGGTATGTATAATACATGCATAATATACTGAAGGATAACCCACAATAACCATTTTCCCGTGCGGAGCCGGGGCGGGTCGCTAGTAAAAAATAAAAAAGGACAGAACAGAATGGCGTAGTCTCCGCCGACAAGAGCGCGGCTTTCAAGTGTGAAGAAGTTTCTAAAAAAAATCCTAGAGGGGAGATAGTTATGATGTCATAATTTACAAAAACAGATATAACAAGCCTTTTAATTTAAAACCAAACACGATAAAAACCTACAATATTTTTTCCCCTATCCTATAGGAACATTTTAAGGAATTGTGGGTCAAAACGCGTGTTTGAAATGGTTTAAACCTAAATTAAACGGCAAAATAAAACTACCTACCTGTGCATTAAACGGCTTTCCTTTACATCCATTAGCGATTTTTTTTTATCGATTTTTACATTTTTCACACTAACGTGGGTCGTGAACATTGTGGGCTGACGTGAAATACACCATGCTCCGGATTCCTACCACTAATCATACTCTTTCGAGTTGAACTCAGTTAATGCAACTCAAGAAATATTTATTTTAAACGTCTAATGTAGTCGCGATGGCATATTGGTAGTCCAGCTTCCATTCTTCACATTCGCTCTTGATTTTATATCGACAGCATAAATTGATTAAATTTTATCTGAAAACAATGAAATAGATTCTTTTATACACCCATCACATGAATAGAATGAAAATCCTATGATAACGTCAAGACTCATATGATGATGGTAACCACTCACCTATAACAGCGGCACAGCATACGACAAATTTTTGCATGTCTGATTCTAGTTCCTTTCAAATCGTAGAAGAAATGCCATCGGAAGATTCATCGGAGAGCGTAATTTGTTCATCTCAACATAGAGCCTAAGTTCTTGATTTGATTCCTTATTGAAGAGTGGAAACCAGCCACCCATTTTTATCTAAGAGCATTATCATTAGACTATATAGAAGGTGTTGATGACTTCTGTAGTCCTGTGTACAATTTTCATGCATCATGTTACGGTGCTCGATGTTTTGTAGTTATTTAAGTGAATTTTCGCTTATGGGATTGTGTTTTCCGTGATTGGTGTTCCTTGATTCTATTTTAACAAAATGAAAAGTTACAAACTGCAGTCATGATATTAAGCACACGTAAGAAAATTTATCATATAAGTACGAGAAGTTGTTCACTAGCGTGGATTTATATCAATGTTGGCGGTTTTATCTGCAAATGTGGGTTCTTCCTTTAAGAAAGTTCCTGACCGCTCTATCACCGATATTTCAGACGGATTGTTGGTTTTAGATTTTTTATTTTTAGAATTGTCGGGATTTGCCTCCTTAGAAACTTTTGGAACAATTTTAGCTAAGCTTGATTTGGTAGCGGTCATCAGAGAACCTGAGGCTTTGCGTTCGGTGCCAGCACACGTTCCTCGAGCAGGCAAGCTATTGGCGCTGCTTGACGTTACACTTTTAGCATTCCTTGAATATACTGGTATCTTCGTATTGGTTTTATGATTTGCATTGTTTGGACCTTTATTAGGATATTTAATTGAATTAAGAGCTGCAAAAAATAAGAATCAATAGTTAGGCTAGAGTAAAGCTATCAAACGATAAATTAAATGAGAATAAATTTAAATTCATATTGAAAATTATCAAACGCACTCATTAAATTGAAAATTATCACTTATATTCAAAAGGGCTATCAATCAATGCTAGAAGTAAAAAAATGCTAAGTATGATTCCTCAAGTTATGGATGTTAAATCTGGAACGATAATTTTCATAGTTGGTTTAAATATCCCATTGAAATGGTAGGTACGGGACTCTACTTACCCAATCGATCCGCGTGTTTCAATTTAGTATATGTAGCATATTTGTTGTGCGGCTCCGGGGGTGGGTCTGCGGTGCGCGGGCGCGAGCCACCGCCGGCCATGTTGTCGCTCGCCGCGGCCGGAGCACGGGCGCCGCGCACCTCGCTCTCCAGCCGCGAGCGCGCCTTTCCAGCCTGTATGGGACTTGAATTCCTCGACGACTCGCTGGAGGAAATCATTTTCGGGACAATATTTCTCACGACCCCTGTTTTTCTATCGATTTCTTTTGGAATTTTTGGCTCTAGATATCTTGGTTTGGTGTTTTCGTAAGGTATTCGCGCAGGGCCTAATTTCGTGCTTAAACGATCTTGCGATTTATTATTTTTAGACAAATTATACCTTGCTCTTTCTTCTTGGGCCTTTGTTGTCCTTATCTTTGGAGGGATGGATCCTTTGATTCTACGGTCTGGTAAGACATTATTCACATCATTATTTACAATTGGTTTATTTGGGTTTATTATTGGTTTTGCCGAGTAAGGAACGAAGGATGCTCGCACGTGGTCTATATCCAAACCCAAACTATGAGTGTTGTATGCATGCGTATTGTGAAGTGCCTTCTTGGTATAAGTACTTTTGTTCTGATTAGAAGAAAATATTGGCGTAGATGTGGCTCCGTACATAATGCAACCGAGTCCTCGGAGCCTCTTCTGTAGTTCTGGCGGCAGCTCTTGGAAAGCCTGACAGATGAC